>JAQJVL010008882.1:0-18046 GCA_035578905.1 Stictocephala bisonia
TTAAATGTTTAATATTTAGTCGAATACATCAAATGTCGTATGTTTAATTAAACATATTGTGAATTAATTTGATTTCCACAATATATATTTCAAAATAACCGTAAATAAGCGTGAATAAGAAATGTCCTTTTTTTATGAACCAAAATTTGTTGTAAAATAAATGTTTGAAATGTTTAATAGTTATTTCAACATTGTACTATGAGCCACAACTAGCTATAAAATTTAACAAAATGTATACCTTAATTGCACAGTATAGTAGTGCTAAGATAAAATAAACACGAAAACTACAAATAAACAGAAAACACATATTATGTACGTGATACTGAATTACAGTTGTCAGATACAATAATGTCACAGCATGTGTCCACTGTAGATCAGAGATGTTATGGTTGGAACGTGGGTGAGCGTGTTTCTGTTATTCTATATTTTGTTTAAATTTTTCTACACAATTTAAATGTTATCGATTTCTTTTTATTTAATATAAGTACACTAATATTCAAACATATTTTATCAGTCAGAAAATGTATACAAAATAGAGATAGAATATTTCATTCTCAAACATTATTTAAAACCAGTATTATAGGAAAATGTATAAAATACAAATGACTATGTATGATGTAAAAAGTAAATTACTTGTGAATGACATGTTGAACGTATATAGAATGTTAAAAGCATTTCGTCAAAAACATAACCACTTCCACTTAGTTATATATGAAGATTTTCGCAATTCAAGCCAATGAATGGCCAGTCCATTCCCCCTTTACTCAGTGCTAAAGCCACTAATTGGGTTAGAGCTGTCACAGAGTATTCAGGTGGCTTTGATGTGTGCCGACACAGCTTTATACAACTGTTAGTAAATAATGCGTTCTACTTAAACACATGTGTTCTACCTAAACACATGTGTTCTACCTAAACACATGTGTTCTACTTAAACACATGTGTTCTACCTAAACACATGTGTTCTACCTAAACACATGTGTTATACCTAAACACATGTGTTCTACCTAAACACATGTGTTCTACCTAAACACATGTGTTCTACCTAAACACATGTGTTCTACCTAAACACATGTGTTCTACCTAAACACATGTGTTCTACTTAAACACATGTGTTCTACCTAAACACATGTGTTCTACCTAAACACATGTGTTATACCTAAACACATGTGTTCTACCTAAACACATGTGTTCTACCTAAACACATGTGTTCTACCTAAACACATGTGTTCTACCTAAACACATGTGTTCTACCTAAACACATGTGTTCTACCTAAACACATGTGTTCTACCTAAACACATGTGTTCTACCTAAACACATGTGTTCTACATAAACACATGTGTTCTACATAAACACATGTGTTCTACCTAAACACATGTGTTCTACCTAAACACATGTGTTCTACCTAAACACATGTGTTCTACCTAAACACATGTGTTCTACCTAAACACATGTGTTCTACCTAAACACATGTGTTCTACCTAAACACATGTGTTCTACCTAAACACATGTGTTCTACATAAACACATGTGTTTTACATAAACACATGTGTTCTACATAAACACATGTGTTCTACATAAACACATGTGTTCTACATAAACACATGTGTTCTACATAAACACATGTGTTCTACATAAACACATGTGTTCTACCTAAACACATGTGTTCTACCTAAACACATGTGTTCTACCTAAACACATGTGTTCTACCTAAACACATGTGTTCTACCTAAACACATGTGTTCTACCTAAACACATGTGTTCTACCTAAACACATGTGTTCTACCTAAACACATGTGTTCTACCTAAACACATGTGTTCTACCTAAACACATGTGTTCTACATAAACACATGTGTTCTACCTAAACACATGTGTTCTACCTAAACACCTGTGTTCTACCTAAACACATGTGTTCTACCTAAACACCTGTGTTCTACCTAAACACCTGTGTTCTACCTAAACACATGTGTTCTACCTAAACACCTGTGTTCTACCTAAACACATGTGTTCTACCTAAACACCTGTGTTCTACCTAAACATATGTGTTCTACCTAAACACCTGTGTTCTACCTAAACACATGTGTTCTACCTAAACACATGTGTTTGATTCTAACTAATTAACCTTACATGTTTTTCCACAACACGATTAACAAATTTAATTTAGCCAAAACATAAATTCAAATAGAATATTTTTACTCAATATTTAGTTAAGTAATTATAATGATGACAATATTTTTATAGTTATTGGTATTAAGCTGGGAGCAGGTAATTATTTAAAGCTATTGGATCAAGAACTTATCGTGTATTATCATATTTTTTTGAATGATGGTAACATTAAAAATTAAATTCCGTACAAAGAATATTTCTATACAAATCTTAGACATTAGTGTTTTTAAATATTACAGTATGCTGGACAGTTACTTAAGTGCCTCGAAATACATGACGTCATTGCTACTTTGAAGCCAAATAAAGGTCCAGAGTGCATTTAGAGTTAGCGACCAATGTCCCTGTTGAATGTATGTTACATTCTGCTAGGATGAGTTATTTACAACAGAATATTAACCAATATTGATTCCACATTTCCTGTAAGATAAAATTGCTTTAGAACTGGTCCTAATTGCTGTTAACAGGTTCTTCCCTTAAAACAATCATTTTGAAAATAGAAATAAAATCTTTACTGTGTTTATTAGTCTTAATGTGTGTTATTTTACTGTTAGTAAAACAAGTAACTAGTAAAAAAAGCATTACTGGTTTTTACTTTCTTTCATTTGTTTACAGAAAATGCATTAATAATAACTATTACAGAATAAAAGTTAACCTCACGATCATAGATGTTTTTCGATCCCTAAATACACTACAATTACTCAAAAAAACAGAGTTATGCAAATTATATTTTTTCGTATCAAAGTTATTAGTCTAATGTCACTAATATACTGTCAAAGTTTTATATCTCCTCGACAAATCAACCCCTTAATGACCATTAGGTAAACAGTTAAGCCGTTCCAAGTCAGTTCTCAATGCCTTGGTTAGGCCATTACCTTAGATCCTTATCGTAATAAAGGCAACCTACACAGGAAACAATTGTATAACAAAAGTCCTTATAATATTTTACAGTAATACGATTAAAAGGACGTTAAGGTATAATAATGTGCATTATTTTGTTTAAAAAATTTTCATGAGAAGATATCAGAGTAATGATCACAATAATCATGATACCAACATTTTTAATGCACAACATTATCATCATGTATTATAAATTATATTACAATTCAAAATAATAAACATTCTACGTTAGCGTTGTCAATATAAGAATATAATTTCAATCCGTTAGTATTATTATACAACTCTGATATACATAGTTTATAAATAGCCTTGAAATATTTAAAAATAATATTTGGTATTCAAAAATCAAAATAAATTTCAGTTCTGTATTTTTGTAAATCAAGATACGTAGTAGTAACTAAAATTAACTTTAATGAACGTCCTTATCCAAGCAGGAGGGTTGTACAAATAAGTTTTTTTACATGAAGGATTAATTTGTAAAGAATATTCTGATATGTGTGTAATTCTACTAGTATATTAAGAAAAATCCCACATACACCGACAAGAACCCTTTAGCTACAGTTTTTTGTTTGTCTTATAATTTTACACAAAATCACAATAAGGTGTTACCAATAAATTATATGTTATTTCGGTTAAAGTGATCACGAGCTACTGTTGGCCCTATTTCTATGCTTGGTGAATTAAAGATGTTGAATCAGACACTTCATAATTAGAAATGTTATACCAATTATAAGCATTGAACTTATATTAGAACTAAAGGAATTCCTGTGATTACTAAAGAAATTCACCAATAAAGTGTTTGATTACTATTAATTTTATAGTTAATTATGTATAATTTATTTGACATTTTTAGCTATTTGATTGCTTAATATTTATATATATATATAAAAAGAACTACACTTAGCAATCTTTTCTTGATTTTTTAACGTTTAAAATCGATTTCGGTCTCGAAAGACCATCATCAGTTTAACATAGAATACAAATAGGGTTATAAATATATCTTTAGAACAATTAATTTAACTTATAATTTATCATCATATGAACAGAGTACATTGATTTTTCTTATATAACAGATTAGTCAAAACATTTCTTAAGCAATTTTTTGAAATAGATTTCACTAGAATCATGTATTAAAAATATTTCAATTTAAAATATCTGCAGTAGAAGCACACGTAAATGTAACGTTGAATAACCACAGAGACATCTTTCCTGTAAAGTTAATTGAGATAAGGAGGGATTGAAATTGACCTTAAAATGACTAATGGACCCATGTTAGCAGATCAGCTGATAGTGTTCCAACCTAATTGGGTACCTTGGTACTTTCCAGAAGCGTGGTGTATCTGAGCATGATATTTATAGTAGATGCTATAAGATCAAAGTACGTGCCACAATTATTGTTATGTAAAAAACTATGTTTATCGTAAATTAAAAATAATTCAATTAAACCCTAGAAACATTTATTTTTTCTGTAGAAAAAAAATTAAGGTGTAGGACCAAATACTAAAAGACCTTAGACAAGTGGGAGCAGCCTGGAAGGAAGCTCAAGACAAGGAGGAATGGAAGCGCATAGTTGTTGAGGCTAGAAACCTATTTATATTGTAGTGGCCTCGATGGTAAGGTAAGATAAAACAATATTTAAATGCATAATCTTATGTGGTAATTGAATACCAATATTATAATATTGTAAATAATTAACAAATCGGTTATGATTCTATAGAGTATTATATATTATGAGAAGTTTCCTTCCAGTGGGACACAATTTCACTACGGAATCCTTTTCAATTCAAAGTAAAAATTCTTTTTAAAAATGTATGAATAGTACTAGAAAATAAAGTAAATTTTGGCTAATAATTTAGTGTATTTCCCCCAAAATCGTTCAATTAATAATTAAACAGCATAATCTATAATATAAAAGCCAAATAAAATTTAACTGCCTGATGACAGTTTAAAAAATAGGGTTTGACCACTCCCAGCCAAAGCCAAAAACATTTAAAACTTTTTAGAATATCCAGTTGATTTTTCCCCACAAAACTTTTCAATTTGATATTGGACAACATCGACAGCAAAATCGTTTGCTATTATCTTTTTTATTTATTAAACTTTTATGAGTTTTAACTCTAATCTAATATGGATTTTATGCCTTATCTATTTAAAATACATTATATTATATACACTTGGTGTACAAATTACCCATATGTTTAATGAAATAGCTAAAATGACTGGAAAATATTTAAGCTTAAAATGCTTTCAAAACTAAACCTGGCTTCAATTTTATAAAATTCCTGTAGAAATCTTGCAAGAAAAAACTACCATACACATATTGTTCACTGTTGTAATGTTGCGTAATACGATATCCAATGAAAATTAATTATATATATATATATATATATATATATATATATATATATATATATATATAAAGCAAGTATTTTTACGTTACATTTGTTTCATATCGTAAATTACCATAGTATCTTACTGCTAAAAGTACGAATATAAGTTGTGTGTAAACAAGATAAAAGCTCAACTTACTGACAGGACTACCGTTATAGTGAAGACCAACGGTGGCTGATAAGGGTGGATGACAGACTCCCATCGTATAGGTCGGGTATGCCAATTAAGGCTTTTATTCACAGACTTCGTCGATTGTAAAATCTGATGCTCAAGAACTACATTTTATAATACTTAAAACAATATTTAATTCTTACCGATACTATTAACATACCAAATATTTCAAAAATTAATTATAAATTATGAATACAGATTAAATTAAAATAAATGAAAGCTTATCTAACTATCATTGTATGTGGGTAAACGTTTTCTACGCTTGCACGTTTGAATAGCTACTCCACCCACAATCCAATGCATTCAACGTCGGCCGTTGAGGGCATATTTCACATCGGTAACAATACAGGTGGAACAATCTACACATAGCTGTTACACTCGGTGGTCTGTCGAGAACAATGCTACAAACACAATAGCAGCAATATTGTCTCACTTTTAAATAAATCACCCGTTCTGAAATACTAACGGAATCTCAAAATCTCGTTTGTTACACATTCATTACATGGTTTGACGATTTTTATATATGTCCGCTAAAACAAGCTTTACACCATCTTCACCGTGCACTGTCTTACTTCAGCGTATACGGTGTGTCCCCAGTATAATAAACTACACTTACCTCTCATTAAACTCAACTCACTCTCTTATATTTCTACAAGTATTTAGCTGTTCAAAACTTAAAAATTCAACAACAGGCAGCTGGCAAAGCCTTGAGATCACACACCCAGGGAACCCGTACATCATAAAGCCTGTTGCGCACACGAGCAATATCATCTCCCTGAAGACGTTTAACATTACTGATCACATAGTTACTGAATGCCAATTGCGGGTTTGGGGGGGGGATAGGGGAGGAGGTAGTTCGATGAATCGGTTAGGACAATCCTCCTGGCTAGGTCCAAGGGATCCACTGACCAAAACGTTCTTCCATTCCTATGGGGGTTGAGAATAGGACAAAAAACCCTATCTTGCGACGTTAGGAAACCACAGTGAAAAGCCTCGAATACGTCTGAATTTTCTGAAAAACCAAATAAGCTTGGTACAATAGACGTGAGCTTCGGAATGTTGAACTTAAACACAGGCTATCCAAGGAGCTGGTGATATCAAATTTAAGAAAATCGTAGAAATCATCTCTACGATTTCTTTTTATATAAACCAGGCTTTCCCAGAAAAGAAGATAAGGTGCAAAAAGAAAAAGTTTTATAGCAAAGTTTCCTTAAGCAAAGAGCAGGCTGATCTTCGGGACTTAGTCAGATGGTGGTACTTCATTACCAAAGATCTAGAGAGAGCAAACCCGCTAAGACGACACTACCTAAGACTGAAATATCAATATCGTAATAGTATAAAATCTTCAAAGTGTCTCAAGGTGTCCAAACAAATCAGTAACTCTTCTAACAAATTGAAGACCATGTGGAACATTACTAATGAAAATAGGGTCACCTCAAAGTCACATAATGAATTTAATTTTGCTGTAAAAAATAACAATGGAAAACTGGTCAGTCATCCTAAGGAGATCTCCAACCTTTTCAATGATTTCTTCATAAGTATAGGACTATCACAGTGTTCCAACTTGAACGGCAAGAGTGCAAGTTCCCCTTCTAATGAATACTCTTCTTCGAATTCCTTCTTCTTAAGACCTGTAAGCGTAGTAGAAGTTATTGATTTGATAAATTCATTACAGCCTAAAACGGCATCTGGAACTGATAATGTATCGTCTAAGCTCCTGAAATCCTGCTCAAACTTTCTAGCAAATCCTCTAGTAAACATTATCAACAGCTCATTTGAAACTGGAATATTTCCCGACTTTCTGAAGCTTTCAGTTGTGAGTCCAGTTTTTAAGAAAGGAAAAAAGGAAATGCTTGACAACTATAGACCCATTGCAATAACATCTTCATTCTCTAAGATTTTTGAGAAAGCAGTTTTAAATAGATTGATTTCTTTCATGGATAGATATAGTATTTTATTTTCTGGTCAATTCGGCTTTTTAAAGGGCAAGTCTACTGTAGATGCCATGTTTTCTCTTATTAACATAGTTGTAAAAGAGCTGGATCAAAGAAAATCTGTTGTGGGTGTCTTTTTCGATCTCAGAAAAGCCTTCGACATGGTAAATCATGGTCTGCTGCTTGAAAAACTTGAAAGCATTGGGATTCGGGGCACTGCTCTAAAGTGGTTCTCCTCCTTCCTTATCGGTCGCAGGCAAATAGTAAAGATACCCTCAATAGATCAAGACTGTATGACATTTTCATACTCAGATGAGAAGCTTGTCATCTTTGGAGTCCCTCAGGGTTCCATCCTGGGCCCGTTGCTGTTTATTTTATATATAAATGACTTAAAATCAAGCGTCCTTGAGGGGAACCTGTGTCTCTTTGCCGATGACACATCACTGGCCATATCTCGTCAGACACGACAAGACTTGAAAATCGCCTCCTATACTGAATCAAACAACATTGTACAATGGTTCCAAGAAAATTTCTTGTGTGTCAATTCAAATAAGACTAAACTACTTGATTTTTCCATTGGCCATAAAGAGACATTTCCCCTAAACTTTTCCATAGGAGAAAGTATCGTTACTGCGGAAGATGGTGTAAAATTCCTGGGGCTCCAACTTGACGCCAATTTGAAATTTCACTCTCACATCGAACATGTCGCGAGCCGTTTGTCGTCAGGAGTTTTTATATTAAGACGTCTCTCCACCTATTCCAGCATTGAAATTCTTCTTTCAGCATATTATGCCCTTATATATCCTTTTCTCTCATATGCAGTTGCCATTTGGGGATCTGAGAGCTCTTATACAAAGACTCTTTTCATTCTTCAAAAAAGAGCTGTGAGGATAATTGCAGGAATTGGCCAAACAGAATCATGTGCCCCCTACTTCAAAGATTTCAATTTGCTCACTTTTCCATCGATTTATATTTTGGAGTCACTTATTTTTATGAAAAGGAACCAGCACATTTTCTCTGAATTTCTACCATCTTTATATAGTAAAACCAGGAACAAGTACAACTATAACATACCACCACACAGATCACACTTTTTCAAAAACCACACATTTTATAACTGTATAAAAATTTTCAATAACCTTCCAATCAATCTAAAACAAGAATGTAATTTTGTTACCTTTAAAAGAAATGTGAAAAGTTTCCTCCTTAAAAATAGCTTTTATAGTGTTAAGGATTATTTTGATAAGAAATGTGTTTATAGCTTTTAAATAGATTCTTGTAAAGACGATTGCTAATGCAAGTTACTTTGTTTGATGGCAATAAAGATATTTGTATTTGTATTTGTATAAGGAACTATCAAAATACAAAATTAATATAGTATCCCTACAAAAAGTGAAGTGGCTTTATTGTAGAAAATTAATTTCTTAACAGTACACAGTGGCCGTGTATTTATTTATTTATTATTATTATAAACGGTTAACACCATTATACAAATGAATATATTCAAAGATGTCTTAATGGTAAACTTAACCTCATATGTGCCAGTAAATGTCCATTTAAAGTTAAAAGAGATATATTACAAATTATAACAAAGAAGATAATAACAAGAACACATATGAGCAACGAAATATAAATATCTAGAATGAATCTCATTACAATAATAACAACGTAATATCAACATAATTAGGTAAACAAAGTAACAACATTCATGTAAATATATGTAAGTGTATGTAAATGGTAGACAATCAAACAAAACTTCAATTTACAACAACAACCATACACTAAGATCTGGAAAGAGGCGAAGCATAACATACTAATACAACTAAGTAACCAGCAAGGCATAACTCAATAATAATAAGATAATTATAATAAGACAATTTGTGTAACCTCACTACCACCCAGTGTACCACCTAACAAAGAAAATAATAATAAGAACACAAATGATCAACAAAATATAAATATCTATGATAAATTAAATTGCAATAATAACAACGTAATATCAACATCATTAAGTAAACAAAGTAATAACATTCATATAAATATATGTAAGTATATGTAAGTGGTAGACAATCAAACAAAACTTCAATTTACAACAACATCCATACATTAAGATCTGGAAAGAGGCGAAGCATAACATATTAATATATCTAAGTAACAAGCAAGGTATAATTCAACAATAATAAGATAATTATAATAAGATAATTGGTGAAACAAGGTAGCAGTAACACATTAGGTAGTAGTGAGGGCAGATACATAAATAAGCGCCAATCTTCTAAAAGATTCAAAAGACTGGCCAAAGAATTCAAGCTGTGAATCATTCCCCAGGTGCAAGAGACGAGGTATTGTGCTATGGTACCCATAAGCAGTTGGATAGTGGTGCTTTGCAAAAGTTTGATTCAGCCGAGTGCGATGTGGAACATGGATGTCAATCCGCTGGAGAAGTTCAGGACAATCAACCAGCCCATTCACAATTTTGAACAAGAAGAACAGGTCCAGGGCTATTCTTCTGGCCATAAGAGAGATAAGCCCATAGTGATCAGAAACCTGCCAAACATCAACATCCAGGTAGTTCTGTCCATCTCTGACACCCAACAGACGAAGAAAACGCTTTTCAACCAGATTGAGGGAACAGCAGTGGCCGATCTGATGAGGTGCCCAAATAGTGGAGCCATATTCTAAGATAGGGCGCACAAGAGTCACATATAAACACTTCAAAGTCTCAGGGGAGAAAGCATTTCTAGAAGCTCGAGCTATAAGTCCGAGAACCCTGTTCGCTCTAGAACAAGTTTTTAAGACATATTCGCCAGGATCAAGGTCAGGTGTGAAAAACACTCCCAGGTCCTTTACCACAGTCACTCTCTTCAACACTGATCCACGAAGGCTGTAGACGAATGGAATTGGCAGTTTAGATCTTCCAAATGTCATAACCTGACATTTAGACGCATTCAGATGCATGGCATTCACTTCACACCACTGAGTGACATAGTCCAAATTCTTCTGAAGCAAATGCTGGTTGCAAACTGACGAAACATCATGGTAGATCTTAATGTCGTCAGCAAAAAGAACAAACTTACAGTCCAAGAGACTACCAATGTCATTGATAAATAGGCTAAACAAAAAAACAAAAAAGGGCCCAGAAGAGACCCCTGAGGCACTCCTGACGTCACTCGTACCACAGCAGCCGAGAGAAAGGAAGCAAACTTGACCTGCTGTGTTCGTCCAGACAAATGACTCTGAATCCACTGGAGTAGTGGGCCAGTGAATCCAAGGGCCCTGGAGCTTGGCAACAAGATGAGAATGACTGAATCTGTCAAACGCCTTAGAGAAATCCAAATAAATACAGTCCACTTAATGATGTCGTGAAAAGGCAGAGTATACATAGTCAGTGAAGACGCAAAGGTTCGTGACTGTAGACCTTCCCGGTCTGAACACATGCTGCTCAGCAATGAAAACATTCTTGAATGTGTAGGACAGGAAATCCAGGATCAAAGCCTCAAAGACCTAAGCTAGCACAGACTGCAAAACTATAGGTCTGTAATTTACAACATCAGACATATCACCAGATTTGTGCACAGGCACAAGATATCCATGCTTGAGAACAGTAGGGAAGCAACCCACTCTCAAGAGCTGATTAAAGTACATGGTGAGATGAGGAGCCGTAACAGAAGAACATGATTTAAGAACGAGAGGGGTTATATTATCAGGCCCAGCACCCTTGGAGCCATCAAGACAACAAAGCTTCCGTTCAACCTCTACAGCAGATATGTACACAGATGAGACACTTATATTAGACTCATACACATAATCATTATTGCAATTAGATGGAAGTGCATAGACCGTAGCAAAATAGTTCACACATCTGTGAAGGCTCTTCCACTGAGACTTGGTCATGAATAAGCTTACTAGGGGTAGTATTGACCTTACACAATGACTTAATGTGACCCCAAAATGACTTAGGATTTCCTTTAACATCAGCATCAACTTTCCTTATTATTATTATCAACTTTCCAACTTACCATAGCAAATCTCAGTCAAGGTCTTGCATTGGCTACGAACAGCTCTGAAAGAACAATAATCCACATGAGACAGGCTCATTTTATATTTCCTGTGCAACATTTTTTTTTTAATGACAAGAGCTCTAAGATCAGATGAAAACCAAGACGGAAAATTGGACCTCGTCTTCCTCACTAGAGGAGAGTTTTGACATACACAGTCACCAAGCTCTCGACAAAACTGTGTGTAGTGAGAAGACCAGAAATCACTCTTATCAAGAAAGACCAGCAAGCACAAGACCTTTAGGGATACCAAAATTAAGGTGCAGGACCAAATACTAAAAGACCTTAGACAAGTGGGAGCAGCCTGGAAGGAAGCTCAAGACAAGGAAGAATGGAGGCACATAGTTGTTGAGCCTAGAGACCTATTTATATTGTAGTGGCCTCGATGGTAAGGTAAGATAAAACAATATTCAAACTCATAATCTTATGTGGTAATTGAATACCAATATTATAATATTGTAAATAATTAACAAATTCGTTATGATTCTATAGAGTATTATATATTATGAGGAGTTTCCTTCCAGTGGGACACAATTTCACTACGGAATCCTTTTCAATTCAAAGTAAAAATTCTTTTTAAACATTTATAAATAGTACTAGAAAATAAAGTAAAACTTGGCTAATAAATTAGTGTATTTTCCCCAAAATCATTCACTTAATAATTAAACAGCATAATCTATAATATAAAAGCCAAATAACATTTAACTGCCTGATCACAGTAAAAAAAAGAGGGTTTGACCAACCCCAGCCAATGCCAAAAACGTTAAAAACTTTAAAAAAATGTCCAGTTGATTTTTCCCCACCAAACTTTTCAATTTGATATTAGACACCATCGGCAAAATGATCGTTTGCTATTATTTTTTTTTATTTATTACATTTTTGTGCGTTTTAACTCTAATTTACTTATGGCCCTTAAGAAAACCTTTCTATACATGTGATTAATTCTTACTCAGTTTTTTTGTTTTTTAATATCAACAATTATATTAAATAAATGTCCTAGGACATCATAATCAATACATAATAATTAAAATTACATTTACTGTCAGATGATATCAGTGATACACAATTATGTTCAGCAATAATCACTATAATTAGGTAATTGTTAAACAATATGTTAAACTTTATAATGTTAAATAAAATTTTATAACTATCAAATCACCTAATTAATCATAATGTATATGTATAAAAGAATTTTACTACTTCATTGATATGTATGCTTTGGATTTCAACAAGCCTCTTGATATTTTGATTAAGTAGGTACAATAAAACACCTTTCTCAGAATCCAAAATCAATTTTATGATAGTTTCTCTGAATAATTTGAATTAACCTCTAATTATAATGATTTAATTAACTTTGCATTAAAAATGAACTTTGCATTAAAAGATTTATTAATTTACATACAGAACGTTGTATGGTTAAAGTAGCATTTTTATTAGGGGGAATTTTTTATATTTATAAATAAACTACACTTACCTCTTAAAAACTCAACTCACTCTCTTATATTTCTACAAGCATTTAGCTGTTAAAAATTTAAAAATTCAACAACAGGCAGCTGGCAAAGCCGCGAGATCACACACCCAGGGAACCCGTACATCATAAAGCCTGTTGCGCACACGAGCAATATCATCTCCCTGAAGACGTTTAACATTACTGATCACATAGTTACCGAATGCCAATTGCGGATTTGGGGGGGGGGGATAGCTGGTCTTCATTCAATGGGAGAATCAGGTGTTAACTGGTTACATAACTTATAAGTTACTCTGTGACGAAAGATTACTTATGTAAACACTAACACACAAGTACGTTGTATTTCAAAACATATGTATTATATATTATTTATTGTATTTATATATATTTATTTTATTCTACGTTCTTATAGTGTGTAGCTTGATTTGAAAGCCATGCGATATATATATATATATATATATATATATATATATTATAGTAATTATTAGAGTTAATTTCTTGTAACCATGAAAGCGAATGTTGGGGAGGAATTTAGCAAGTTGAAATATATTCTGTGTTAGTGATTTTATTTGTGAGATTTTGATTCAGAATTTTTAATATGCATTAAAACTGATCCAAATTATTTAAATGAGATATTTTATGCCAAATTCAACTTTTATTGAATTGGTATACAAATATAAGGCAAGTTTGCGCTAAGGAATATTTTTGTACATTCAATTAAACATGATACATATTAGTTGATACACAGCTGGGATAAAACTAACCTTTTGTGCCCTAGGGGGTTGTAGGTTGTCACTTACCATCCCTAGACAGCTATAAATCCCATCCCTAAATGGCTTACTGAAATCGTTTAAGATAATTGATTGACCCTTAGAGATGACCGATCATTGCCAAAATAGAAAGGATTAGTGGATGGCATATCTTTTTTCATATTTTGAATGCGTTAAAAGATCTGTTTATTAAATGTGGTACTTTTAAATTACAATTACCAGGTATTATAATTGTATAGTAACAAAATTTTAATGAAATATTTTTTGACCTTTCTTTTATTTTTCCACCCTTTCATTTGGATAACTGTTTCACTTGTAAAACTAGGATATTAGATCTTAGATTCACATTATTATTAAATTTATATGTTTAAACAATTGTTGAATTACTAATCAATATAAGCCTTAAAACACGTCTCTAAAATATACAAAATATTGATTAGTTTTTTAAATAATGAGAAATAAAATTTATAATTTGAAATAATACAATATGGCAGCACCCTAGATTATACACATTAATTGCATTTATTTTAAAATTGCAAAGAACAGCAATCCTTTAAATTTCTTAATTTGAAAACTGCTATTAGATATTTCTAAATTTGAAAAACTAAACTAAAATGTGGACAGTAAAGCACGCGATGTAATGTTGCTGAAAACTTCTTTGTCCACAGCGGCTCGTAAAATGTTATGTAAGGGTAGTTTCCTGGTAAAGGATACAGATTCAGTTCTGACTGTGTTAACAGTCGAGAATTAATTCTTGAAGCTTTGCCATTGCATATTCCGTAAAGCTACTTTAAATTTTACAATGGTCTTTTAGTATTTTGGAAGAGTATCTTGGTTCATGTCATCACCAAAATACTCTTCAATTGAAATTCGAACCCCGCTACTTGGGGACAATGTGTTTTGGAGATTGTATGTGGTTCTTTAATCAGTCCTCTAAATATGACACGCCATCCATTCAATGGTTTTCATCGATGAGGACATTAATAGAGAAATCTGGAATGTTCGTGTTGGGTGGTAGGCAGTGTCTGAATTTCGTGTAGGGCAGAGAACTAAGTACCGAATCAGACTGAAAATCAGTCCAATACTACGTGGTCGGGTTTCTAAGTAAAGCGTTAATCCATTAGTTAAATGGCACAGGTTAAGTTAAGTTAGTACCTAGACTACACAGGTCATAAATCTCATCTTCTCTCATGTAACAATTGATATATGTCTTAAAATACGCAAAAATATATTTTTCAACGTCTCATATTTGAGAATAAAATTTTTTTTAATGAAAATCTGAGTTTAACTAAATAATGGATTGCATATCATTTGACCACTTATATTCAATCAGGAAAAGTAAATATTTTCAAGTAATTTTAATAAAGGTATATAAATCAGTTTTGTTCCTATTCAAATATTTTATAGCTAATCTACAGTATATTTGTAACTGGCAAACAGTGTGTTTGTAACTGACCTACAGTGTATTTGTAAATAACCTACATTATATTTGTAACTGACCTATAGTGTATTGGTAACTGACCTACAGTGTATTGGTAACTGACCTACAATGTATTTGTAACTGACATACAGTGTATGTGTAACTGACCTACAGTGTATTTGTAACTGACCTACAGTGTATTTGTAACTGACCTACAGTGTATTTGTAACTGACCTACAGTGTATTTGTAACTGACCTACAGTGTATTTGTAACTGACCTACAGTGTATTTGTAACTGACCTACGGTGTATTTGTAACTGAGCTAGAGTGTATTTGTAACTGATCTACAGTGAATTTTTAACTGACCTACGGTGTATTTGTAACTGAGCTACGGTGTATTTGTAACTGAGCTACATTGTATTTATACGACCTATTTTATAATTGAATACTTAGACTTGTGTTCAATTTACTGATGTTTTATCCTAGTTCTATGTACTGAATACAAATTATGAAACTTGTAATTCACTATGAAGAAGAGTTGCCTATATATTTTCATGGTATTTAAATACCGGTTATGACCTAACATTTACATTATTAAAATAATTATTTTAAAACTGATTTAGTCATTTAAGGATCTTTAATACTATACAGTCACTAATATATTTAAACTCCAAACGTTATTGTAATTATTTTGTTTGAAATTAAGTTTTTTTATTTTATAAGTATTTTTTTTATATAAACTAAACAATTACTTTGGTCAGTGGTTTGATTTTAAATTGACTAATAAGTGTTCTAATTATAGCTATTTTAAATAATATTAAGTGTTAAATTACTTCTTATTTAGCATACAATATTTGCCAACATTCAAATTTACAACTGCTAGATCACTTTTCGAATACAATGTATAATTTTCCATTATAAAACTGTAATACGAACACAACATATTACTATCCATAATAATTAATTATAATTATATTTACTTAGACACTGATCGAAAATATATGGTTGAATATGAGGAGCGAATGAGTGTAGATGAACAAGGTTTAGTCATTGTTACTAAAGTCGACTGTTCCTCAAAAAGTACAATTTATTAATAGTCCAAAAGCCAAAGCAACTAAGGGACCTACAGCTTTACGTGGAATCCAAACCACGTAGTGTTGGTCTGATTTTCAGCTAACTGACAAGCCTGCACTCAGTTCTCGTTCCCACACAATATCTAAATCTTGACTACCACACGACATGGACACCTCAGACCTTTCTAGTAGTGTCCACGTCGATGGCAACTAACGAGCAGACACCGTGTCGGTATTAAGAGGACGAGCATACAACTTATCGCCTACAATCTCCTCAAAACGTTGTCCCCAAGTAGTTGGGTACAGTGTTTGAATGAAGTTGTTTTCTACTATGTGATTAAACTTCGTGCACAGGCTTGCACTGGCGTGATTAGGTTATTCTTAGAATAAACAAAAAGATGGTTGGTTATAGTTATTATATTACTTAAATCAATAACTTTTTAAGTTTTCCGTTAAATAAAATAAATTGTACATTAATTTATCGTTAGAGTGGTGCTGAAACGATACAGAAGTAAGGTGTACGTATATAGTAGATAAATGTATTTTACTCCAGCAACCCCTTTGTCATCACACTGTGCCCTATTGGGTTTCAACAGTCCATTAGGTTTATCCTCTTCTCCATTATACCTTAATGAAGGGCGAGCCCCTTATTTAGGACCGTAGTAGACTGTCCAATTCTTTCATTTTATGTCTTATATTTACAGCTTCAATAAGCCTTTAGGTAATATTTTTAACAAATATTTACTCGTAGTAAATTTGTTTTAATCAATGCTATTGGATGGATACTCATACAGCATGTTGTATTGATATGATATAAACAATAATTTGTATGAGATTTGATTTATGATTTAAAGTTCCACTGAGGACTTTTATGTATATCGTGTTTACTGATACCATAAATTAGTATTATAATCTAATCTGATAAACAAATTTAACGTGATTTCATCTTACACTTTTTATTGTTACACATATTACTGAACGTGTCACTGGACAAATCCGTATGTTAGACACTTCTTTAGTTGGTAATATACTATATGGAGTTAGAATATTCACAGATTATTTTTTTATTTTTTTTTTTTTTTTGTATTAGTTAGTAAATTATTAAAACATCAGTGTTATTAGAAACATTAACATTTCTTACAGTTCATAAAGGCAGCTTACTTTAAACTATAGTAAGTTCGATTAAAATATATAATCATGTTTACATTCTTTAACAATTATTCTGTTAAGTAAAATATAATCAAATGTCATGTGAAAATAAATATATCAAGTGTTTTAATACGGATTTTTTTTGTTATTTTTCCACAAAAAATTTCCTTTTACATGATATACTTACAAACAAAGAAATTTGAAGAAATATGTTATGAATTTTCTCATGAAATTTCGCAAAACCTCCGTATTATTTTTATTGAGGAGCTTTAAACAGTTGACAAATGCATGGCTATTTGAAACAAAAATGTACAGGGTATTCGATTTTTTTTTTTTTTTTTAGGACTTCACTATCGCATTTTTTTTTGGAGGATTGTTGCTCAGGTCAATACAAGCAAATAATATGTGTCCTATTTTGATTTGTTTTCCGTTTGTGTAAACGATGTGTTTTTTACAAAATTTTAAATATCTCCAAAACTGTTTAAATATAATATTGGATTTTCGTAATAAAGTTGTTCTTACAAAGATAAATTTTTTAAAAAGGCTAAATGTCT
>JAQJVL010008883.1:0-18043 GCA_035578905.1 Stictocephala bisonia
TAAAGGTTTAATAAAACATCTTAATATTGATGTTTAATATTAGATGCGAGTCATCCATAGTTTGAATTTGGGAGCTCTACCTCCCCCTAACCGCTAGACTTTTATCACGCAGGTCACCGTTTGGCGTTTTGTCGCCTGAATTATCCCTAGTTATCCCTCAATCCCTTTTTCATCGGTCGCAGGTCAAAATATCCCTTAAATGGAAACACTGACTGCAAGTGTTTTAGTTTGCCCAAAACTGACGTCACATGGGCAAAATCACCTGGTTTGATTATTCCATAAAATTCTAGTAACTAAATCTACCAATAACATGGAAGCATTCAGCTAAATAGTAAGCATGTTTTTACCACTTATCAGAATTGTAAACTACGACAGTTAGAACATTATTATTATTATTATATATATATATATATATATTTTTTTTTTTTGCCATTATGCCATGTGGCGTCATAGGAGATGCGCGTGACGGTACCCTACCGTCTTCATTCCTATGGGTACCGTGACTACAACGCACTTTTGCATTATACAGATGCCAGTTATTACCTGAATTGTCTTACTTATTATTGTCTATTACTGAATGCAATACGCACTATATAAATCAACGGAACCCCGTACGAAGGACGGGTACTCTGCTACTACGTTCAAAATTCAAATTCAAAATATTTTATTGTAGAAATGACAATGTAAATTGTATTACAAACGTCAGAATATGTAATATAAAACATGTTCAGAAAATAAAATAAAATAAAACTATTCTATCGTAGTAGGCCTAGTTAGAAATTATTATTTAAAAAATGTTTAAGTTTTTGTTCAGGATCAGAGCTTTCCTTAACTGATGCCCAGTTCTCTTTAGATAACATATAATAATTAAGAGTGTTTAAATTTTCTAAACAAGTATTATGAATGTTATTCAATGTTGGTTTTTTTTTTCAAAAGTGTTTTCCGGGAGTGAGTTGTTTAAAGTGAGAGTGTTTTTTTGGGCACAATGGTCCGATAGGCCTGTACCCATCACCTGAACCTCAATCATTTCGTGCCCTACGTTTGACAGCACCAGATCTATTAGAGTGGGAGGAGCTTGTCACTCTTGTCGGTGAATCTACATACTGTTTCAAATTAAACTCATTCATGACATCTTTGAGTCTCTCAAGTTCAATATTTTCACTAAGCCAGTTAAAATTAAAATCACCAACTATTATACAGTTCTTACATTTATTTAAATATTTTGACAATAACTCATAAAAATATCGAAAAATGTGGTAACATTATAATAATGTGGCGGACGATAAACACCGAATAATAACACCTTTTTACCATTATTAAGGGTAAGTTCTATACCTGCTGCCTCAAAATACATTTCTTTACTAAAATTATCTATATTTACAATATTTACACTTACATCATGTGTTGTCAAAATTAACAGCCCTCCACTTCCTTTATGTTCCGATCTTGAAAAATCACTCGTCACTGTATAATTTTTGAAGTTTATACAATACAATTCTTCCTTTCTCAGGCCATGTTCGCTTAATATTACTATTCAAGGACAAAATGCAATAATTATCGTCCAATATCTTTAATGTCATGCTTTTCTAAGATCTTTGAAAAACTAATGAAGAACAAATTAGTACAGTTTTTGGAAAAAACACATTTTTTTACTACAAAACAATTTGGATTTAGGGCTGGTATGAATACTGAGTTTGCTTTGTTGAATTTTATGACTGATATACAGGGTGAGGCAGACCACCCGTGCAGCATGTATAGCAGGAGAACGGTTTGGTCTAGTGGCCTAAAACAAAATGCTTTTCCCCTATATTGCATATGGGTAGTCCATTAAAAATGTTTTCATCAACCTGTTCGTAAAGAGTGTTGAAAAACTAGGGGTCATGGGTTCGAATCTCTAAATTATGAAATGCAAACATATGGCAAATAATACATCATTTTAAAGGTCTTGTTGAAAGAAACTCATTGATGAAAACAAAATTCATTTATCATGACACATTTCAAAATGGCGGCCATTTTTGTTGAAAATATTGACGTTTACGGAATACCCTATAGTTTTCTTACTGTTTGAGATAGGTTCATTCCGATTTCAATTTCTTACTTGCAAAACTCTCAGCTTCACTCTGATATGCCGCATGACTACTTTTATCATTATTTTGATATTGGCCCCCTAATACGAATTTTGAAAAATTAAAAATTCCTTAAAGTCAAAATTTTTAAATAGCAACATGCATCATGTTGTATATCATTTTAAAGCGCTTGTTAAGACAAACAAATTTTGCATTACACTTTTTTTTTGTATCTCCAGTGGTTTTTGAGAAATAAGCACAAACGTGTTTTTAATAATAATTTTCCCACCTTTTTACGTTACTTTGGCCACTGACATCCAAAACTGAAAGCACTGAGTCAAAATCTAACATTTTAATTGCGTAAATCGAAATAAGGAATTATGTAAGCAAATTATTTTTTATTAAGATATTTCAATTTGACAAATACAGGCAAAAAGCGTTTTACATTAAGTACTGTGTTATCATTGCTAATAATACAGATATGGTATTATTACTAATCTGGTATTATTACAATCTGGTTTAAAGCTTATTACTAAGATAATCTTGAAGGGAATATGTGGCAGATGGCCTTTTGGTTCCAGATTTGTATGATTCTCTAAAATTAAGAGACCTTTGTAAAAAACTGAAATCACCATAATTGTATTTTTATCATTTAAAATTGTTTGTTGTATTTTTATACTTTAATATTATAAATAAATATTAATAGTTTTTATACACAGTACCATTACTCGCTTCGCATAATTAGGTACCTTTCACAATTGGCCTTTACTGTTCAGTACAACCAGTTGATACTTTGCTCCTGGGTTACTGCAATTATTATTAATCTTATGATTGTTTAATCAGCTGATTATTTTCAGCTGTTTATAAAATCAGCTGTTCTAGTGCATTATTGTACACTTCATTTTAGTTCCTGAAACAAAACTTATTTTATTTGACAACCACTTTAATTCTCCACTTTATTCCTTATTTTGTTCTTTTATTGTGAATGATAGTTCTGTATTTACTGAAATGCCGTACACAAATGAAGAGGCTTTCCAAATGCTAATGGTGTTAGGCGAATGTTTCCAGAATTACTCAGCTGCTGCGAATCTCTACGCAGAACGTTATCCAGACAGAGAAGTTCAATCACGAATGGCCTTTCAAAGACTTGCTAGTCGTGTGCGTGAAAAAGGACAGGTTCAGCCTGATTTCAATAAAGGAAAAACCCTAGCTAGGCCTGTAAGAAGTGATACGGCACCAGACATTTTGGCAGCGGTTCAACTCAATCCAACTGACTCGTCCATAAGAATAGCTCTAGATGCGGGTGTGAGTCAAAGGTCAGTGTTGAGAATCTTGAAAGATAACAAAATGCACCCATACAAGATATCATTACACCAAGAACTGCATGGTGATGATAGCCATCGAAGAATGACTTTTTGTTTGTGGGCTAGGGAAATGTTACAACAACGTGAACATTTTTTTCGTAATGTACTGTGGTGTGACGAAGCAACTTTCCGCAGCAACGGTGAAGTGAACCGCCATAATATGAGGTACTGGGCCTATGAGAATCCACACTGGATGCGAGAGGTGGATAACCAGAGATACTGGACTTTGAATACTTGGTGTGGCATCCTTGGTAGAAAAATTATAGGTCCCTTTTTCTTCAGAGAACACCTAGTTGGAGACACTTATAACAACTTTTTGCTAAATCACCTGCCTAACCTATTAATAGATATACCCGACGAAGACATAGAACATTTGTGGTTCATGAATGATGGGGCACCACCTCACTACGCCAACAACGTCAGACAAACTCTTGATGAACAATATCCTGAAAGATGGATTGGAAGAGGTGGTCCTGTCAACTACCCTCCAAGATCTCCTGATTTAACTTGTATGGATTTCTACTTGTGGGGTAGGCTGAAAGATTTAGTGTACAAAAGACGACCAACAACAATCGAAGATATGATGCAGAGAATCAGACATGGTATAAATTCTATCAGTGGCGAAGAAGTATTGCGAGCTGTAGATAGCTTCACCTCCAGAATAGAACTATGTATAGAAAATAATGGTTTTCAATTCGAGCACATGTAATTTACAGTAAAGTAAGTTCAGTTGGATTCTGGATATTTTTGTACGATACTCTTATTACTTATTAATTTTTTTAAGGTTGCAATTACAATGTTAAAAGTTGCAAATAAATACAAATAAATACAAGAATTTACAAATCTTGTAAAAAATACAAATCGTGTATTTTTTAAGAGACATTAAGAGTAAAAATACCAATTTATATTTTTATAAATCTGATCATTTTTTTAAATACAAAATGTATGGCCAAAGTAACGTAAAAAGGTGGGAAAATTATTATTAAAAACACGTTTGTGCTTATTTCTCAAAAACCACTGGAGATACAAAAAAAAGTGTAATGCAAAATTTGTTTGTCTTAACAAGCGCTTTAAAATGATATACAACATGATGCATGTTGCTATTTAAAAATTTTGACTTTAAGGAATTTTTAATTTTTCAAAATTCGTATTAGGGGGCCAATATCAAAATAATGATAAAAGTAGTCATGCGGCATATCAGAGTGAAGCTGAGGGTTTTGCAAGTAAGAAATTGAAATCGGAATGAACCTATCTCAAACAGTAAGAAAACTATAGGGTATTCCGTAAACGTCAATATTTTCAACAAAAATGGCCGCCATTTTGAAATGTGTCATGATAAATGAATTTTGTTTTCATCAATTAGTTTCTTTCAACAAGACCTTTAAAATGATGTATTATTTGCCATATGTTTGCATTTGATAATTTAGAGATTCGAACCCATGACCCCTAGTTTTTCAACACTCTTTACGAAAAGGTTGATGAAAACATTTTTAATGGACTCCCCATATGCAATATAGGGGGAAAGCATTTTGTTTTAGGCCACTAGACTAAACCGTTCTCCTGCTATACATGCTGCACGGGTGGTCTGCCTCACCCTGTATATGATGGCCTAAATGAAAGGAAAAGTGTTAGTGGTCTTTTTTTAGACATAAGAAAAGCATTTGATACAGTGGATCACAGTATTCTTTTGGGAAAGCTATATGACTGTGGTATTAGAGGGGTAGCATATGACTGGTTTGAGAGCTATTTATTGCATACGAAACAGTGTGTAAGGGTGAACCTGGTTGTAAGTGAATTTGGGGTAATTAAAAGCGGGGTGCCTCAAGGATCTGTGTTAGGTGCAATATTGTTTATAATATATATTAACGATCTCTGTAATGGAAAATTTCAAGGCAAATTAACTTCATTTGCTGATGACACAGCACTTTGTTATATAAAAAAAGATTGGATTTCAATTCAACAGGCTATGAGCAACGACCTTAATGCACTTCAGTGGTGGTTTACAAGGAATAGAATGTTATTAAGTGGAGAAAAAACTAAATACATAAATTTTAGTCTAAAGAATAATATTGAATTTTGTTGTAATATTAGGTTTAAATGTCCAGACTGTCTAAGTAAGAATACTTTTTGTAATTTAAAATGTGTTGTTGTACATAAAACTAACTATATAAAATATTTGGGCCTAATTGTTGACAGTCATCTGACTTGGGGGATGCATACTACAAGATTAAAAGATAGCATCAATAACATAATGAGGTACTTTTATTTTTTAAAGGATCTATGCAATCATCAAATTTTACGAATTCTGTACTTTGCTCTGATTCAAAGCAGAATTGATTATGGCATAGTTTTTTGGGGAAATACTTATGAGTCCTATACAAAACCGATATATGTTCAGCAAAAACATGTAGTACGATTGATTTGTCATAGAAGTAGATATGAATCATCTAAGCCTCTTTTTAAGAATTTAAAAATCCTACCTTTGAAATACATTTATGTTTATAAGGTTCTAAAACTGTTCTATATTAAAAGTGGAAATGTCCATCCACATAATAATGAATATAGAAACAAACTTAGAAATATTGAAAAATTCTTTATTCCAAAACCAAATAACGCATTTTTTGTAAAAACAGTTAATTTTATTGCTCCTAGACTTTATAATGAATTGCCAGATAATATCAGAAGTACATCAAATCTAAAACAGTTTTTAAATAAAGTAAGAAAGTGGTTGTTTGGAGTGGAGGATACAAATGTATTATTTCTAATACAGCAATAGTATTCTTGTGAATATGTTATCTGAACATATTGATTTTAAGTTATTAAAAAAAATAGATACCTTATTAAGTGCTAAATATTATTAGTGTAAAGAGTAATTTTGTACATAATTTTTGTCATTCAATTTAATTACCAAAGAAAAAATTTTTGTTTTTACCTTTTCATTTTCTATATATTATTGTTATAATTTATAATGTATGGTAACATTTATTTACTTGTATTTCAGTAAAGTTCTGGATATTATTTTGGATCTGAGATCATTTTTATGTAAACATGAATTATTAGTCAAAATCTGATCGCAAAAAGTGTTATATGTAGTGAAGGAACCTCTACTCATACATTGCCTTAGAGGACCTATTATTTTCTAAATTATTGTAAACAGCAAGCGTTTGAAAAACATTGTATATATAATATGAACAGAATTTGTATGATTTATTCTGTTTTACCTTCTTAATTTATGTTTAATAATAGATAGGATATTTTGTCAGCCTGACAAATGAAAAGAACATTTATTCCTTTTTATAAGCTGTGGACTTGCTGCATATAATAGGAATTCAAATAAGACATTTTCTTTGTTGTATTATTGTACTCTAATCTCAATGTAGATGACTTATTGAATTTATATGTACATTTTAGAAAATAAAGATTATTATTATTATTATTATATTCGATTTTTCTAATTCAAGAAATATATCCAATGAATCAATTTTGCTTCTAAGATACTGAATATTTAAATGAATTAGTTTTACTAACGAATTATTTTTACAGTGTTTATTTGGCATATTTTTTGTTATACTACTACTTTCTCTATGACATGTTGTTTTAGTAGTTGTTGCGGAATATTTTTCTTTGTCATGTGCCTTCAGTTTAAATTGGGGCTGTTAATTTTATCAACAAGTAATCGACTTAGTTTTTGTTTTCCCCATCTATTTAAATGCAGTCCCCCAAAAGTGTAGTGTTTGGATGAGAAATGTGAAAATGATATTACTTTAATGTGTTCATACTTTAAAGACTCTATTACCAAATCAATATTTATTTTCCTAATTTTATTGTTCAGGTGTGGTGTGTCATATCTTAAGGGGACTGTACACAATACTACATTGGTGTTTATAGTTTTGTTGGCAATTTCCCTTACAAAGGGTTTTACATCATACTCTGTATTAGCATTGATATTGTTGGTACCACCCAAAACTACAAGATGATCGCTGCTTTTTAGTTTTGCGATCTCGCAGTCTAGGCCACTCGTCACACATTCCAGGGTAGCGTTTGGCTTTATCACACTTAACACTTCACAATGTTGACCCAGCCCGCCCTGTATCAAGTGGCGTAGACCACGTCTGTGGCTATCCGCCAACAGCGTTATTTTTGCTTTTACTTTGTTTTCTTTTGTTCGGTTTAACTGTTTATAATTTGCAATTTCATCGTATATTTTATTTATTGAGAATTTTTGTACAAAGCAGCGGTCATCTTGGATGGGAAGGTTGTTTTGTATCCTAGAACGTATAAGTTGAATAAAGTGTAACACATATGCACCACACTCAACACTTTTCTCCTGCCTCCGACATCGGAGCCTCACCACGTGACGTCAGGGTCCCCGCTGAGCCGGGCCGCCAGTCGCCCTGCATGTGTTGTGTTCAGAGGCTCTAGACCGTGTCAGTCTGACGGGTGTACATGAGCAAGGACCAGTGGGTACCAACCTCCCTGCTGTCATCGTTGTTGTCATTTACAGGTGCTAAGATGTAGTCATAGGTGTCGACATGAAGGTCCCTTAGCAGTGTATTTACTTCAGTTGTTATTTTGCTATTTTTAAGAAGTTGGCTGATTGAAGGCTGCAAAACAAGAGTATTTTCCGGGATCTGCATTTTATCAAGATGAAGGTTTATGTCCTCGTCTGGAAGTGTGTACCAGCTGTCAGTGTTCTTCTTTATTTTTGCTCTTTGTTGTTTCGCAAACTCAGAGTGGGGGAGTCCGTGTCCGATAACTCTCCTGGCCCTCTGATCCTTACTGACTATGATAATGTTAGCACCTGTAGTTTCGTGAAACTGCTTAATCTTGGCCACAAAATGGTCCAACTCAATAAGGTCACGAACGCAACCCATTGGGGAACATACTAATGTTTTTAATTCTTTTTTCTTAAAATCCTCAATAAAATCGTCAAAAGCTATATTATACTCTTCCACGGTTGGTTTTGAGTTATAATAGGGTTTGGTTACTAAGCTGTAGACTGCAGCCCCTTCTAGTGTCTTCTGAAGTGCTAGTGATTTGGTCACACAATCACTAGGTTGAGGTTTTCCAAACCGCTTTTTAAAAACGACGGCAACTCCCGCTGTCATCTGTCTTTCGTTATTAAAATCGCCAGATATTGTATGGGCGAAAGCTGTGGACGAGTTAAATTTTAATTCCTCTATAACATCCCCCATATCTGCCTCAGTTACTTGAATACCCTCCAGAATCTTAATTTCAGAGGTGTTAGTTTGTGTAGAAACACTAATTACTTGTGTTTCTTTAATATTAACAGGTAATTCCGGTGTATTTTTGTCTACGATTAAATTATTACTCTCTGTTGTTATGGTGGGTTGATTCAAATCTGTTGTGGTGTCATTGATTCGAATAATTTCGGTTTCCAGAGATAGTAATTTGTCAGTTAATGCCTTGTTTGTATACACCAACTCTGATATTCTCTGTCTCAGGTAAGTGTTTTCTTCCTCAAGCTTGGCGAATTTCGGAGGCTCAGGTATTAAAGTTGTGTAAGGAGAGAGGAGTTCTGTTAATGATGGTATGTGACATTCAGATGAATTTTCAGAAGAATCAGTTAAAGAGGCAGGTGGGGTGTAAAGTGAAGAGGATTGTGACGTAGGAGTGGATGTCAAAGGTGACGATAGTATGCTAGGCGGATCGTGGTTGTGTTGTGAAGGACTACTCTTGACCACTGTGACTGCACGGTTAGTCTTTAATGATGCAGAGCAAGTTCGACTCAAACATCTCCAGCTGATTTCTCCTGTCCCTAAAGTTTTATCCTTCCTGTATTTATAACTTCTTACTTCTATCCCCTCTCTTCCTCTAGAGGTTTTAATCTTTCTAATCTCATTATATATTTTTATACAACATATAATTGATTTAATTAATAAAAATAAAAAATATTATGTACTTATATGTGTATATAAAAAGCTTGAAATTAATAATTACTTTATGTTTTCAAGATTAAACCTGGAGCAAAAAATAAAGTATCCCAAGTTGGAATTGATCCTCCAATCTTGGAATCATTAGTCGCAGAGCGTGCCAATGAGCCACGATGACCTTGAGTGAGAGCAGTATCGCTTGTTATTGTTGAGGTGTTCAATGATTGTTGTCGGTGATAAGTGAGCACACGTGGTTCCTCTTGACGGTCTTTAGTTTAGTTTATACGTGTCCTATTTATAGGTTAGGAGTCTAGGTACACTAAAACGTTAATCGTACTACGTTAGTATACAGCTACGTCTATTAATGTTTACTCACAGTCAACAAGCACTCAATAATTTGTCATAAATTCACAGCATTACTACTATTTAAACTTTATTACCATTGAAATTTAATAAAATTTACGGGCCCTACATCACTAGGTAGTTATCCACTTGGCGCATGCGCACTCACCCCCCTTAATAATGGATACTTCACTATCACACTGGTCACATTGTTTCAGGAATGAAACTTAAGTTTAACATATTTCTGAGGAGAAAGCTCACACATTTACTCATCAGTAACCTCATTCATAAATATTGTGACTTACTAAAAGGATTAAGAGGGCTCTAAACCCCCGCGCTAAGAAGCGTAAAAACTGCTTTGCGTGGTCCAAGATACTGCCTTTATTTATTGTCGTAAAATTATAAATGAAGCATATATTTGAAGATAGACATTTTTGACTCGAATCGATTTTTAATATTTACGAATTCTCCTTCATTTCGATTTTAAAGGTTATTGAAGTTTCCCAATATTCAAACTAGCACCAAAATAAAACTAGAGCTGTTATCGAAATTTTTAAAAGCTATTATAGTTAGAAATTTATCTAGTTTCAATTTAGTTTTGGTTTCAGATCAATATCTTTAAAGCTTTAACCGCAATATGGGGCCGCGCAAATGCCTGCATTGTAAATTATTGCTAAAAAATGCGGTAATTCGTGAGATCCAAGTGGCGAAAACACGAACTTCTTAGTCGATCAAAGATTTCATTACAGTATTTTTACTATAAGTACCAATAATCTTCTAAATATTCGTTACTTTGTTACTTGAGGAAGTTTTAGGTCGTTGCCCTGTCCACACTCCTTGGCATGGATAGAACAAGGCGTAGGTAGTAAAGAGGAACTAAGCCTACTTTCACTAGTCTGCAGATAACAACTATTTTAGGTTTCCCTACGTTTTTCTTTTTTCAAACCCTCTGCAATTTATCACTTTCACAAATAACCTCACTTTCAAACAGTCAAAAATTCAAACGTGCAACAAAGAGAAGAGACGTATTGGCGAGAGTTCGGCAATCTTCGGTAAGTTTCGGCTCCGGTGTTGCCGTTGCGTAATCATTCGTACAGTCAAAGCCATCCTTATGAGGTTTTTCACTACGTCCATCATAGAACGAAACATTTAAGCCTGTACCCTAGTAGGCCTATAAATTTAAAATAGAATTTATAAGTTTGTTGTGTTGATCTGGTTATTAATATCCACCATTTAAACCAATTAAATTACCTTTATTTTATTGATGATTCTTCTTCGTTTTGGGGGATCTGATTTCAAGTGGGGTGTAAAGTCAAACAAAGTTGGAACAGCATCTTTTATTAATAATCTTTTCAACCCACCAACTTCAAACGCACTTTCTTCAAAATGTACACTACATAGTCGAGAAGTACCTGATGGTGTGAATCCTTTTCTTTTAATTGCTTGAACCCAACGATCACGAAGAACAGGGTCCTTAGGAAACCTGAAACCAATTTAAAATAATTTATGTTTCTGTTAATAACTTGGTACCCCAAGTATGCATATAATATTATTTTCAAAAGCAGATTATTATAAATGTATTATTTACTGAAATTGTAATAATATTATGATTTATCATCCACAAGAATGGTTTAAATTAATAATATGTTTCGAAACTTATTAATCATTATAACAAAAAGAAAGATCCAACACATTTTACCATGATTTTAATCGGAACGTTAGAGGAAAATTTTAATTAGGCATGGCTCATTAAATTAACCAAAAACTAACAAATTCTAAAATATAAAAAAGGAAAATACTGTGAGGAAAATAATTCATAATTCATTTTTAATTGTAGTATAATTTTCTCAAATAAATAATAATTATTTGTCTAAAAATCAACACTTTTTGAGACAAAACAGTTAATCATTAAAAAGAGACATTACAAATTTCATATGAACCAGTATTATACCATTTCAATGTAACTTTATTAATTAAAACTAAATTATTTATTACTAAGAATACCTTCAGGTTTGTATTAACCTTTGAAATACTTACTAAAACTACAAATTAGTGATGTATGAAATAATGCTCTTATACTTACTTATGTGAAGATAAACCAGACTTCTTATCGATGTAGTTATTGCAATTGTATGCAACGCAATATGTTGGCATCGATAGTAACAAGAGGAACAGAGTAAAACAAACTGATTCGTTACTTTACGTCGTATTTTAAATAACAAGAAGGAACGCAACAAGGAATAGTTGTACAAATATTAAGAACAATGGGAAATAGGCTAACATGATACAGTTCAGCTATCTGTACTACATTGAGGTGGGGCGTTCCATGGTCGCCAGGCAGTGACAACGTGGCAACGCTGCCTCAAATCAGATGTCTGCGACGGAAGGATGGCAACGATATACCGATGTATATGAAATATCGATAAATAAATTTCGATGTATCGATATATTGGTATCGATATTTTCTTTTGATAATATCGGTCATAACGATATTTTGGTCCGACATATCATATCGATAATACTAACGTTATTCTCTCTCTTCAAAAACATCACGATTCTAAAAACACACACATTTAGATTGCCTCTTATTGCCTACAAAACATGCATTGAAATAATAAAGTAACTTTATTTAGGATTTTTCAGTGAGTTTAAGTGGAAAATTTATTTCTGTGCTTTTATTTTTAAATGGTTTATATGACAAGAATTGAAAGTAGGTTTAGTGAATTAATTTTGTTTGATTTGTAGTGTTTATAAGAATCGTAATCATATTTTGAAACGTAAAATAATAACATTATTCTATTATAATTAACATAACAATTAAAGGTATAACTATTGATATTTTTCTTTCAACCCCATATACCACAAATTGTTTCGTGTATATAAATGTATTTAATTTTTACATTCAGTAGGCTATTCTAAATAGTGACACCAAAAAAATTAGTGTATTTATGGTCATGGCACAAGAGTTATTGCATAATTTGTAACAGAAAAATCATTTACAATTCGATGTATCGGTTACACGATGTATCGATGTGTTTCTTTCGATATTATCGTTTAATCGATATTTGGCTTGCAATATATCGATAAAATATTTGCCATCCCTATTTATACAATACAAACTGGAGTTGCGGGCACAATTATCATAGTCCAGTTTAAAATCACAACATTTTGGAAGGCCTAGTTACGGCATTTTCAGACGACTTGTAACTAGGCCTAAACCATTTTGCAGAAAGGCAAAAATTACAACATTTTTTAAGGTTAACTTTATGATTTTACTATCTGTATTCAAACTTACCTTTACTCTTATTTTTTTTGGCGGCGGATTGGATACATGCAAAGTGAAATTGAAAATTGTTGGTACTGCATCTTGTTTCAGCGTAGGTCTCACTCCTCCGAGTTCAAAAGATTCTTGACTAAAGTGCTTGCTGCACAGTCTTGAATGTTCAGTTGGAATGAAGTATTTCCTTTTGATAGCAATCATCCATTTGTTACACAGGTGCGCATCTTTTGGAAATCTAGAACACGTTCTGTATTTAGTTATCTATAAAGGCCAAAAGTATACATACACATGAAGGTCTACAGTATGTATATTTTGTCTTGATCATATTATCATGAGGTAAGTGTTAGATATAAGTGCTAATATTAGTATAGCCCTAACTTCACCCCTATATAAAGACATTTTTTATTTTTATTGTTGTAGTTTTTTCCTATTCAGCTAGGTATTAATATAGTAGAGTATTCGCCAAGTATTATAAAATACTGTATCTCTTTACCCGTACTTGAAACACAGGAAATTGATAATTTTAATATAATGGAAAATGATATCCAACCAATGCAGACTTTATATGATAGATGAAATCAGATTATATATATATAAAATATTATTAGGTGAGATTTTGATTATTTTACTGCAGCTGTTTTAATATTATCAAAGAAAGTATGGCAATTTAAATTAAATGTCGAGGATAGTATATTTAATTTGCTAGAAAACAGCACAGTAACAAATACGTAATCGCTATCTAGTTTGCTATATTAGTACTTATTTATTGATAACAAGGAAATAACTTACCGATGAAAGGAAATTCCACAGTTTTTCGCAGAACGACTATTACAGCCATAGGCAACACAGAAACAGACCATCGCACTCGCAGTAATATCACGCGCCTATGCTAGGCGGCCAGTACTGAGTCCCACCAAGGAGTGGGGCTAGCGCCGTTCCGTGTCGAGCACCGTAGACAACACAGAAACAGACCATCGCACTCGCAATAATACCATGCGTGTATGTGAGGAGGCCAGTACCGAGTCCCGCCAAGGAGTGGGGCTAGCGCCGTTCCGTGTCGTGGAGGGAGTTGGCGTTGGCGATCCAGTTGTTTTATGTCGGTCGTTTGACTCTGCTACCTAAACCAGTGTTGCCAGACGTACGATAAATATAGTTTTGTACGATAATTCTAATGATTCCCCATAGAAAATAATTGCGTACGATAATACGATAAATTTTCATAATGTACTAATACGATAATTCTGGTGAGACGATAAAAATGCCACTGATTTTTATTTTAATACGCAGCCTGACAGGGTTATAAGAGCTTTTTACTCCTTAACGTACATAAACCAGAATAACCTTCTATAGTTTGTTATTTCTACAACAACTATAACCCTTCATTGTTTGTTATTTCTCTGTCTTCTGACTACTGGTTTCATGTGTGAGTGTGATAGTCATTCTCGTTTAATCTAATCAGTTATCGTTGTCAGCAGGGGGGGGGGGCAAAAGGGGCAGATTGCCCCGGGGCCACACAGACTTAGTTCAGAGGGGGAGCCACATTGTATGCAACAAAAAATAAAATACTTAATAATCTACTAGATAAGAAACGATTCAGGCCTTTTTCAAAATATCAAACGTGATATTAGGCTTTCAAAGTGATGAAGCATGATTTTGAAGAAGATATAGCCGACCATTTTTATTATTCTTTATAATCTATAATAGTCAAGTAAACGATGGTATTTTTAATAGAAATACAACGTTATTTCAAGTTTTTGTAAATAACTTATAAAGAGAAGACCATTGTCTAACATTTTCGAGTCATTATCACTTTAGACCATGAATTTTCTAATAAAAATCTGTATTTTTAATACGAGTGTATAGCTGCGCTTAAAATTCAAAACTCCATATAAATAGGTACATAATTTGTTTGAAATCATTAGAGATGTTTCCAAGATAAGCGATACATAATACAAACAGGATTTGCTCATTTAATGTAATAGTATAATATAATTAATTACTCACAGTATGTATATATATATATATATATTACTTGAGATCTCAAGAGTTGACGACAGACCTTAACCCTTGGAGGTCGAAGAAAGTCAAACAGAGTAGGTATGGCATTTTTCTTCAGTCGTCTCCTCAACCCTCCAACTTCAAATGCATCGGCTTCAAAATGTTTACCACACAAAACTGCTCGGTCTGAAGGCTTAAAATGTTTTCGTTTAGTAGCAATAATCCACTTTATTCTAAGTGATTCATCCTTTGGGAACCTGAAATTATATTGTATACTAATATAATGAAATATGATTTTTTTTCCGCAGAGACACTTAATATTTACTGTTTTTCATACTAACTGTGAAAGTAATAATTAGTCATTCCTGTGTTTTATTTCTTACAGTAATAGGTGCGGGAGATGATTGGCCTAGATAAACAAAAAGCCTACTAAAGATATTTTGAAATTTCTCAAATTAAATAAAAAAATATAAATTATAAGTGGGATCGAAGGATAAAGCCTTACACAATTCGTATTACTAACAATGTTAATAGACGTTATCCATTAACTTCCTAAATTGAAAATTATAACTATCTAATTTATATATTAGTTATCATACATTCCATGAACATAATTCTATATATTTTTTAATTTGTTTATTTTTTGTAATTTTTGTTGATGTTGTTTCGCTAAATTGTATTCATGTTGCCATTATAAAAACTCATATATATATCACTGATCGGTAAATTGCCTGTAATTGTTGGGTTTGTTTTTTATGTATTGTAGTTATGTTAAATAAACTAACTGTCAACTGTGTGTATAAGAATATCAAAACTGATTTTTATTTTGGTTTTTTTAACTAAAGTAGATTATAAGCACATCATTCCACTAACATATATAACCCATCAATTAAAAAATTCAAATGAATGTAATTATTGAGAATAATATTGGAAAATGTTGCGTTAACATTAAATTTAATAAATATTACCAAATTATTTTATATTTAAATTTAAATATTTTTATAGACTAATAGATAAATGCAACAAAAATACTATTAGACGATTTCTCAAATAGCATTGTGCTAGAGAAATAAACAATATACTGCATTGTAAGCTATTGTTAAGCAATTAATTAATACAATATTTTAATATGATTATTATTGAATACTTACTGGTGAAAAGTGAATGCTTTATTCTTGTCGTGATTTGAACAGTTGAAAGCTGAACAATATTTTCCTGTAGACATTCTTCTTTACATTATTAACGGTAAATAACTTTAGAAAATACAGTAACTAAATTCATCCTCAATATACTTTATTAAATAAGGAAGCCACAGAGATACAGGATGCGCACGCAAGTTTGATTCCCATGCGAGTCCAATGCTAGACAGCGACACCAGGGTACAGTGGTGGGGGTAGCAGATTGGCAGGCCGGCTCGCGACACCGCCGCTCACAACCAGCGATCCGGTTGTGTTATTAATGTTATTATAGACCTATGATCCCAGTGTAGCCAACCTGAACCTACCACATGTACCTTTAACACTGATCAAAAGGGAGATTTCCAATTGCACCGGGGTCAGGGATCGGCCCCAAACTGATGTGTCCAGTTGCACCGGAGCCCCTTTTAGGGGGTGTTCCAATTGCACCAGAGGCCCTTGTTTATGACATGAGCCGGGAAAGTCCAACCAGGCCGGATTCCTAGTACAGTAACCCCAAGCTGACCGTGCCAAATTCCACACCCTTTGTTATGACATGAGTCATGAGTCGGTTAGGTTAGGTTAGGTTAGGTTAGGTTAGGTTAGGTTAGGTTAGGTTAGGTTAGGTTAGGTTAGGTTAGGTTAGGTTAGATGTTAGTGTTGCCACGGATAAACACAAAATTAAACATTAAATACATAGTTACCATATTTATTAGTTAGAACCTGCTATGGTCTACCATTAGTATGTGCCACGAAACATCGGCAAGTGTTTGATAGAATATTCCATTGCGAAATTGTTAAACACTTATAAACTATGTTTGAAGAAATGTAGTGGGGTGGGGAAGGAAGGGGCCTTCCAATTGCACCGGCTCCGGCGGTCGAAGGAATTTGCAGCGGGGATAAGTGAGGTGGGTAGATTTTGACCACCGGTGCAATTAGACACTTTTCGGACGGAGGAATGTTTTGACCCGTGGAAATTCCTTTGACCGCCGGTGCAACTGGATATCAGCCGATCAAAATACGTCACAATCTCACAGGTATAAACCCTCTATTACACTGCGAAGTAAAACATCTTAAACCAATACAATCGATATATTTTATTCTCACTGTGGTCGTTTAAACACGAGTGAGAGTGAGTTGGTAGCACTGCTCACACAGCTGGAGGACACAAGAAATGGCCGGCGGCGGTGCGGTAGTTGCTGACAAGCAGAAGCCCGTCGCGGGACAGCGGTAAAACTGACTATACTTGATGAACTTTACCGCTAACTGACGTCTTAAATGTATTGTTATTTTATTTATATAAATAACTGTTACTTTACCTGAACTGTCGACTGGCGCAGTTTCGAGATCACCTGATGCCTAACCCTCGTCATGTTGTTCCTCATGTATCTTACATCCCTCCTTGTGAGCGTGGTCACCGCTAACTTGTCGATCGCGCTGTGGATGATGTTCGCCGGTCGTTCGTCTATGTTGACCGAGGCCTTCAGTTTCACAACGTTACTGATGAGTTGGCGAACTAACACATTGTCCGGCACTGGCTCGTGGTTGTGTACATCGACCAGTTTCGAAAACATAGTTCCGTTTTCCACCGTGTAAACCTTTCCTCTACAGTTTTTCGTCGTACACCTCCAGCATTCTTCTGCTGTTTTCATTTTTCTAATAAATCTATATTTAAAGCCGTTCAAAACAATTATAGGTTTCCCCTTCTCACTGAATATTTTTTCCATGGCAAATAACAAATTTTAACTTTAATCTAGAAAAACAAAAATACGAAATAGGCCTATACAACAACAGTCGATACTACTGTTACCCAAAGAGGTGTATAATGCAATACAAAATAAAAAAGATTCGATAAAGGTTCGATTAATCGAATTGTCGATTCAATTACCAACTAGTCGATTTAATTACACCAAAGCTGTCGCGA
>JAQJVL010008884.1:0-18042 GCA_035578905.1 Stictocephala bisonia
TTTTAAACAAATAACACGAATTGTTCATAAGTAATCGTTTACAATACCGTTTCTATTATAATCCAATATTTGTATATTAGTGGGTAATTACTGTACATTCTATTATGAGTAAAGAAACATAACATTCATAAAGATATCCATCCGAATAAGTGTATGTAATTTCTTCTAAATACATGTGTAACTATATTTAGAAATGGGGGTCTATTAAAATATTGAATTTCTACTTGAAACGTTTACCAAAATTATAATTCTTATTAAAATCTTGTTACTCTCAAAATGGTTAAAATGTTACATTTTTACCTAGATCCAAGAATGGGGTACAACAAAATCAACTTATACTAAATATAAAATATTAACAGGGTTAAATCAATATAACCTCGAAGTGTAATGTGCAACAAGGTTCATTTGACGTGATCCCTTGGGGTCTATTAAAATATTGAATTTCTACTCGAAACGTTTACCAAAATTATAATTCTTATTAAAATCTTGTTACTCTCAAAATGGTTAAAATGTTACATAGTTAAGGCTTACCATACGTATATTCTACAATTGAAGAGTTTGATTTATAAACATAAAGATACGTGAACGTCACACAATGCAAATTTCATACACGATTTTGGAAAACCATGTTTACCTTATCTATCATCATAATATTTGTTCAGTTTGTATTAAACTCATCTACCAACACGTGTCATGAAAAAAATAACTATTGTGCACTGTCATTACGAGTAAACGTTTTATGCTTTACTTTGTGAGTATATCAGGAACCACATGGGAACGCACATTTTAATTTAAACGAAATAAGCCATTCAAAAGTAAGTATACTAATTCTAAGTGAGTAAATCAGTCTGTAAAATAATACTTACTTTCAGAACGTGCACGCAAGAAATGCATAAATTAATATTTTTATTATCTGCTAGGCATCTTTCATGGCTATTGATACAGAATGAACCAATCAAATCAAAATTCTTTATTGTAAAAGACAATATGCATTGTATTACAAGCGTCATGGAATTTAATTTAACGTATCACATAAAAATATATATTTGAGATCTTAAATTAACAGCATTGGCTTAAGTAACTCATCGACTGAGTAACAAGCAGCCTCTAACAAATAACTCTTAAGCAATGTCTTAAATCGTTTTATGTGCAACGGTGATAACCAAAAATGCGTTGCACAACGCACGGCACGAACGCCCCAGTATCCATTAACGAGGCCAGACATTACAGAACAAACTCCTTGGTTTATATATACACGTTATATATATATATATATACATATATACACCGGAGTATTATTGTACTGATTAGTATAAAAGGCGCCGCAAGTCATGAAGTACGTTTACTAATATATATCTATATATATATATATATATATATATATATATATATATATATATATATATATATATATATTACCAAAGTGATGCAAATCATTTGTGAGTTCTTTCTGAACAGTGTTTTCTTCAATATTCATTATTACTAATTTCAAAATATTGCATTTTGGTTTTATTAGAAGTATGAAAATGTCTAACTCTACATTTTAGAGCATTAATTTGTTTGATAAACTCGAGGCCCTTGATATGATTAAGTGGTGGGGTGTGTGCATACTGTATGTGATGATGCCATTTTACATACATGTACTAACTCCTATCTGATCTCCAATATTGAATGTATTTATAGAGGATTCTCATAGAGGATATCACTAATAATCCTTATTGCCTTTTTCAGTCAGACGTTTACCTCTTGTACATACCTCAGAACCGACCTCAGAGAAGTAAATACTACAATCATTGTTAAAAAAAAAAAAAAAAAAAAAAAAAAAAAAAAAAAAAAAAAAAAAATAAAAAACATGACCTCCTTAATACAAATTACGTGTTGATTCGTATAGCTGAACTAGTTGCTTGTATGGAATATCTTGTACAAAATTAATAGATAATATATGTTGATCGTCATTTTGTTTTTGATTTAGAATAATTTACAACTATAAACAAATATCATCAGCTTTCTTCGTTTTGATTTACAAAACTACGTAAATTAACTACTAAACAAAAATATAACTACGCTTTATATGAACATAGGATAATACTTTTAAACTATATAGTTATTACTTATCAATACAATAAAATATAAACTAACAACAATTGATTATACTATTGAAAATCAATGGTGCGAATATTCTATCGTATGGAAAATTAGAGTTTTACACTGATAGTTAATTTTAGAAAATAAATTCTATATTTGATTTGATTCGTATATCCAAAATATTGTAAGATATCTCCTCTCAAGAGGATTTACACAGTTTTCATTAATTTATGTCTAGAAAATCTACAGGATCACCTGTTGTAGTTGGAAAATACTAAGACTGGAACTGTGCTGGCGTAGTGGATCAGTGTTTACGGCTTCGGAATGTGGAGGGCAAGATCCAAGGTTCGAATCTCCACTGAGCCAGCGGACGGTGCTTCACTCGATGAATAAATTTCACCCACAGGCTTGCAAGCCCTTGTTAACTAGCGAGTTAAGTTTTAATTTAAAAGAAAAAAGTGAAAGAAAAAAGACTCTTTAAATTAATAAAAGGGATAAAATAAAATTAAACAGGGAAACTAACAATACAAGTCCATGGTTTATTGTTTCCTAGTCCCTGAAGCACAATAGATATGTCAACTCCTGTCCAAGCCATCTAGAGCCAAAATGGAAAACTGCCCTGAACACAACAAATGGATAGCATGACGATGACAAAGTTTATCACTTAACAGACAATTTAGTTTTATATTTAAAACGTAAATTTTTCTACGTATTTTAGATTTAAGCACGTACAGAGTAAGAAATAAACACTAAATCATTGTAAAGCTTAGGTAATCTACACTGTAATAAATAGAGCTACTGGCTAACCATAGTTTTCTACCATTCATCATATGAATTAGAGCACTTAGGGTACTAATGGTTGACATAAGAGGATGTTTTAAAACAATTTTATATACTTGGGTGTACTCTAATTGGAGTTTGGTATTATAACCCCAATGAAGACCTAATATTTATATATACAACTCATTGTAAAATACTAAAATACCTTACCTCCTGTTGATTATTTAGATGTAGGTCGTGACTTACATGTGATTAATATTACATCAAAAATTAAATTCCTTGTGGATTAATTATAATACCATATTTATTGATATGCTTCAATGTGTTCAAAAACATATACATTCCATTATCGTCTTTAATATATTTAACTGCTATGAGTCGTTATTAACGTTATTAAAATAACTGTTTGAAAAAAAATTAAAATAGCTACAAAACAGTTTCTTATTACGAATATGTTTTGTATTTAGTCTTTAATTTTTTTCTATACTTTGGAGACAACTTATGTACTAAGAAATGGAAATGATACTTACAGAATCTCGAGGCTTGTGAAACACGTAATGCTGCATTTGAAAAATCTAACATATGCAACATTTGCCTAAAGTAAGACTATATAAACAAGAAGAATTTTCTCAAAATTTGGGTCAGATGATGCCGTTTTGCCTGTCCTGTAAGATCAGTTCACATACCATTTTCTCATGTAGCGCCAGTCTCCCTCCGTCTGCACCTCTTCGTCCTTTCTCTGCCCTCTTCAATACACGCTGAAGTTATTAATAAGTGAAATAGTGGGACACTATAACTTCCACAGGCGTCAAAGTATAGTCTACAGTTATAAACAATAGATATCGAACAAAGTGAACTAATATTTAAAGAAATAAATTATGATCACAATGTCCATATGTTATTTAAAAGAACAAAGTATTTGGAACTCAGACTCAGAGAGTCAGGAAACAATGATAAAAGGAAAACAGCACATTCCACTCAGTGAATATATCAATTTAAAATAATTACTTTTTCAAAATCAAATAGTAAGAAATGATAAAAAATATTTAATTCTTTTAGTCACTCTATATATCTTCAACAATAATTTTACCAAGCTGTATATTTAAAAATAAAAGAAAATGTACAAAGATGAAACATTAACCTTTATGATAACACGATCAATATTGCACCCTCATTAAAAACTATAGTATACGATTTTACAAAAATGTAGAAAATTTGATATGACTTTTAATTGTTGTAGAATAATAGAGAGAGTTCGGGTCAGGAGGAAGCGCCTCGGCCTTTGGTCCATTATCTGCACCATTAGTAAAGGCGGAAGCTTCATCAACTGACAATGGCTGGACCTTATTAAAGTTACAGCGTCTAAAATATCATTTCCTAATTAATGCTAGGCACCCTATTAATAGTTTATTTTTAGGATATTTCAAACAAAAAATAATGATATTATCTAATAGTAGGTATAACAACACATTTTTCCTTACATCAAGACATTATTTATTAAAAGATTTTATTTACTTATTTTATAATGATAAAACTATTCACTTTTTTGCTCTTTAAGAGGGCTCTAAAGGGAAAGAAAATATAGAAGTCATGCGACACTGGCGATAGAAGTTGGAACTACGTCCAGTTTAATCCGCCGGACGAAGTGCAATATAGTCCCAAGAATCATTTCCTGTATAGTAGGTTTTCGTAGTATTTTCAACCGGAAACCCCTTCCTCCCGTCTGCCGTCTCCTCAGGTGGCTACACCCGACCTTCTCTGTCTGAATGTATGTTGAGCTGAAAGGCCAATTCTTTTCAACAATTGTCAATTTTCCAGTCAGTACCGGTTTTGCTGCTGTATTTTATTTCTTAACATTTTTTTATGTCATTTTGTTTTTATAAAAAATAGTAATATTTTACTATAGTTTTTATTAGTTTTTATTTACAAAAAAAAAAAAAGTAATATTTGTTTAGAAAAGTAGACTTTTTACAGCGAAATCAATTTATTCACTGATCAAATGGGGGGTCTACTAAAATATTGAATTTCTTCTTTAAACGTTTTCCAAAATCATAATTCTTGTTCAAATCTTGTTATTCTCAAAACGGTTAAAATTTAACATAGTTAGGCATAGGCTTACCATACTTATATTCTACTATTAAAGAGTTTGATTTATAAACATAAAGATACGCTTTACTAAAAACTAAGTAAATTACGTTACAAAGAATGGTTTTTGTAAATATTTCTTAAAGCTCTTGGATTGTGATCTAAATATTGGTTTTTATGTGGTTAAATATTTAAAAAAGGCATTTATTGGCAAATAAATTTCTATTTCGTATCTTTTTATGTTCAGTTAAAGATTAAAACAACATACGCTTAAAGCATTAAAGGATAGCCACTTTTTTTATTTGCTTCTGAAGTATGCTGAATGAATTACTACAATACGGGAAATGACTACGGGGACAAGTTGGTTTCAAAAAGCGAACATTTTGTTACAACAAAGATTTTCGCGGACAGAGACGAAAACCGAAGCGAACCGTATGAATGATATCAATTATAATAAAATAATATATTATAATCTTGCTCAATTTTCCCATTGCCATGAGAAAAGCAATTATTTTACTTCGACAACAGTTCTTACACAATTACTTTTCAAAGATTTTAGTTTTACTGATAAATATTTCACAGTATTTTAGAAGTGATAAATTTAATATGATTCAATTAGGCATACACAAATTACTAAATATGACGATTTTTTTTAAACACGACTGTTAAAAATAACCAACAATTTAAAACAGAGAAACTGCTGTGAGCATATATCAATTTCGAACATATAACTTTAGACGTTCAAAGCAGATTGGGCTCACCTGCCTGACAGTAGTTTGGCCTCATAAACATGTATGTTCGGGGTAGTTTAGACTTACTTAGTCTACCAGTTTGACCTCAGCAATTCACACAGTACTTTGGTCTCAGTTTTTTATATGAGTAAAGTAGTTTGTAGTACCGCGCAAAGCAGTTTTTACGCTCCACTGAAAATAAGGAGGGCTACTAAATTATTGAACTTCTAATCAAAGCTTACTGTAAAATCACGGGTTTTGACAAAATTTGACTCCTAAAACGTTTGAAATTTAAAATTGATTTATATACCACACTTATTATACCCAACAATTGAAGAGTTTGATATAAAAGTGGGGCTAGGTACGCTTAAAAAACTGAGGACAACTATAAATAATGTATTTTACTAAATAGCTGTAACAAGTGTTTAGCACCCTAACAATTTGCTTTACGTGGTTTATTATTCAATAAAATGCCAAACATTTAAAAATAACAATGTATTTTGTACAGTCAATTGAAGAATAAAACAAAATAATGCTAAATGAACCATACAAAAATATTTTGATGTTAAAGTAGAATAATATATCCAACTGTCAATTAAACTGTAGTTTGATTAATATTTATTGTATGGTTTTTACAATTATTTTTAACTAAATAACATATCATTTAACATATTATGTATTGTACAAAGGTAGTGTAAGTACTTTAGCACATACAATAATAAGTTTTCTTACTAAGACAATTCCAACATATAAGTAAAAAAGCATGACAATTGAAGTAAAACTTTATAACAACAAATTCTTAAGGCAACTAATTACCTCAAAACTACAGTAATTAAAAAAAAAAAATAACTGCATTGTTAATACTACACAGAACATAGTTTACTGAAGTACAACTTAGAACATAGTTAACTGAAGTACAACTTATAATAATACAACAAACATATTGAAAATAAAGTAACCCCTAAATATTTTCTTAAACACCATATAAATAACAGTGACAGGGGATATAGTAACTCAGCAGCCATCTAATTAGTTCCTATGTGTAGGTTTGTTATAGTTAATTTTGTAGTAGTTAATTAATTCCTAATATTGGAATAGTTAATTACAAAAATAATATAAAAATTCATAGCAAATAAAAATAAATAACAACTGTGTACAACAATTTTACAAGCCAACTAATCTACTAAAACTAGACGAGCTGGTTGAAAACATGTAATTAATTGAATAGATAGTATGATACATGAACGTAGTACATCTTGTAAAAATATGGCAAACATATTAAAAACTTTTTTTATAAATGTTCACAAATTACCAATAAAAACATTTTATTACTTTGACATTTTTATAGCCAAGTCCATTACGATGACTACCCAAGTTGATCAGTGTGACTGCCACAAGTTGATCACGAGCTCCCAAATTAGGTCAGTGGATACTCAAGTAATTGAACATGCATTAAATTAATACAAAACCAAACCGATCAGAACATCTTATTTCAGCAATATAATAATAGTTGAACAATTTTACTTCAATACACAAGTAACGTAAAAAATGCAAATTTCATACAGTATAATAGGGTCTACTTATACTGTATTGATAAAAAATAAGTGCAATATGTAGGCTACGAATGTTAAGGTGATCGATTTCGGTAAACTTAAGCTTACCTTAATCGATCACCGTTATATTTGTTCAGTTTATATTAATATTGTATTAAATTCATCTACCAACACATACTATGCTAATTAAGAAAACTTTTTTAAATTAGTATTTTATTAATTCTCTTCGCATTGCACAATGTTTTAAATATCACTTATGTCAAGTTTTACCGTCCTGTCTTCTCATTGGCTGTTCAACGGAATACACCGGAAGTGGTACGAGGTTCCCAAACACTACCTCGCCCCATGACTTCAAGTTCACAAAAGGATTGCCGCTCCGCCCCGCCCCGTCCCCCGGCTGTCATATTTTTCTGTCCTTGTTGCCATTTAGGTAAAATATTTGCTTCAAAGTTACCTTCTTATAAAATTACAAATAAATGACCTAGCATTTTTTCTACCACAACATTAATGAACTATAATAAATTAATAGTTACGACTTAACATTACTGTATTTATATTTTTAAATAAAACAAAGGCCAATAGTGACAGTGATTTATTATAGAATTACTTATTGCTTTGGTCAAGCCGGAATTATTGAATTAATATTTTAACTGTACGCATTCGTTAATGTAGTTTAAATGATTTATGTCATAAAAATGTTGTATATAGATGATTATTACAGTATTTTTCATGATATAATAAATATTGTGCACTGTCATTACGAATAAAAATGTTATGCTTTACTTTGTAGTTAGATTATATCAGGAACCACATGGGAACGCACATTTTAATTTAAACGAAATAAGCCATTCAAAAGTAATTAGACTAACTCTAAGTAATCAGTCTGTAAAATAATACTGATATCAGTCGTCGTAGGCCTACATTGCATCCATCGATGTTAAATTAAATGAAGGAAGGTTTTTATGAATGAAGTAGTAAAATCCATCCGCGACTAAGAAGTTCGAGGTTTCGCCACTTGGATCTCACGAATCACCGCATATTTTGGCAATAAATTAACATGCAGGCATTTGCGCGGTCCAACATTGCGGCTACAGATTTAAAGATATCGATCTGAAACCAAAACTAAATTGAAACCAGATACATTTCTGACTAAAATCGCTTTTTAAAATTTCGATAACAGCTCTAGTTTTATTTTGGCACTAGTTTGAATATCGGGTAACTTCAATAACCTATAAAATCAAAATGAAGGAGAATTCGAAAATTCTAAAAAGCGATTTGAGTCAAAAATGTCTTTATCTTTAAATAGATGTTTCATTTATAATTTTACGACAGTAAATAAGGGCAGTATCTTGGACCGCGTAAAGCAGTTTTTACGCTTCTCAGCGCGGGGGTTTAGAGCCCTCTTAAGGTGACGTACTCTACCACTGAAAATAATAATTTCTTTAATATTATTATTTATTAATCGTTCACTTAATGTAATCCATTCACATATATTCCACTTACAAAACAGGTTAATTAAAGTGTGTTTGGGTCGCAGAGAAAGACTTGAACGATGGACTGCCACAAGGATCTGTTCTTGCTCCTCTTTTATCCATGTACACATTGCCGACATTCCCGCCATACAGTCCAGAAAATTAATTTGTGCAGATGATATTGCTCTCGCAATCGAACGTAAAGACATGTAAAAAACAGAAAGAACACTTGCACAGAAAGAAAACATGATTTGGTTTGTTTTTTATCAAGATACTGTGATTAAAAAGAAGATACTACTTAATCTTAGTCCAAAAAGAATGTTAAATATATAATTTTTCTAATTTTTATCACAGACAACGAAAAAGTAGTTAAAAAAACATTTTTGGTGTCTGTCCGTATGTGTGTTAGTCTTTGTGTATATGCACTACGACGGAAACCAAATGGATGGATTGATTGACTTTTTTGAAATTTTAGTTTTTTTTAATTTTTATGGGAAAAAATTAAAAAAAATCAATTTTCTCTGCGATTTTGATTTAAGTTTAAGAAATGACGTGAATTACAATTTAAAATATTTTAGTAAAAACTGCATGTCTCTAACTTGACTAGTTATTGACTAAAAAAAAAAAAAAAATACTTGAGAATCAAACTGGTAATTTTAAAGGTTTTGATTTTTAGTGTCTAATATGGGGGAAAGTTTGTGCCAATTCTTTCTAACCATTTATTTTACATTATAAATATTTGTTCACGCTTATTTGTAAAATTTACACATTGTGTTTGCTGTGCATGTAAAATAGTAAGGTAAACTATTCTCTTGTACCTTTGACTAAAGTACAGTCGTGAAACTATTGACCAAACAATAGGAGTCCGCAGGTTTATTGTTATGTAGTTCACGTAACACAAAGGAGCAACAAACTCCTGAGCAATCCTCCCTCGGTTGAATGTGAACATTCTACTGTACCTACAGGACAATAACTTTACAATATCTATAATTAATAACATTAATAAATATGCGATAATGTTACTAAATATATTTTACTATTATATATTAAAAAACTTTGTTTTTATCTGAGTTCTTAATACTAATTTGTGTATTTTATATTATTTTAAGTTAGTATGTATAAGTGATTTTCATCAAAAATATTATTACACTCTAAAAATATTTATATTTTCATGATTCAATTATAATTACTGGTTCAGGGTTTTTTATTGATTAAAACTCTAAAATAAGCAGTTGTACGAGTAAATTCACGAGAATAATATCTTAAGTGACTTATAGAAAACAAATTTGAAAATAAGAGTAAATCTAGATTTTTTTAAAGTTTAGGTTAACAAAAAAATATTTAGGTTCTAAATACGATTAATAATGGATCATAATCGTTACTCACAGTATTTTTAGTTAAAACTGAGTTTTTCTGATACTGAAAGTCAGAGATACCTCTGAGGATGCCACATGACAGCATGGGCGAAACGATTGGTTATCTTGTAAATATCGTAGATATTACTTTGATGATGTTGTCACCGGAAAATATAGATTCTAGTTATGAACTGATTTAAACTCTAGTTTAACCCAATTTTTCCAAATTATTATGTTTTAGTGTTTTTTATTTTAGTTTTAACTTCATTTTAATTTATTATATTGTATACAAGTCCATTATTATTTAAAACCATATATTTAATTAATTTCGTAAACGGCTACTCTCTTACAGATGTATTTATTCATTCTACTATAAAAACAAACATGGCATTATTTCACTAATAATATAACAACTGTCAATAAAATATAATTTTCTCACAAAGAATATTCTTTCACGTTCTCTGAAATTTGCTCGTATTTAACTCTATTTAAAGTCCAATTTAAAAATAGTTTAACTTAGCATTTGGAAAGAATATTCTGAAGAGAAGAAAAAGTTCATCCCTAACGGCTCATTTATTTTTGCTGAAGCCAAATGTCTGCCAATTGTGGGATTCATTTGCCAATTAAAGCCACAGTATCTGGGATCTTCTCTTGGACTAATTAGGCGTGAACTAAACTCTTTTGTCTTGTTCTATTGGAGGACTGCCTGGATGGATTTTTTTTATAAGACGTATAAATCAAGAAACTAGTTTTTATCATATGATTATATACAACTTGATAACAGTTATTGTTTTTGAAAAATTTGATTTTTATTTTATTATAGTAGAAGTAAAATATGTATAATATATTTATGTATAACTGTAACATTTGTCTTTTGTGAACTGCTTATTAATTATTTAGTAAAAAAAAAAAAAAAAAAATTACAATGCATTTTTATTTGCTCCTAATTTTAAAATAAAATAATTTTCTTATCTTTTATGAATACAGTTTCTTAATTTAACTACTAGTTTCCTGAATATATAATACTTAATACATATAAGTAACTTGTTGTATCAACTTAAAACGAAATTACATTATGCTTAGCACTCACATTCGAAGTCACAATAGGCTAGAATCACCATTTACAGCCACTACACTATTGTGCCACAGCACACTGTGTGATCGCCCATTGCGGAATTACGTGTTCTATATCACCATCAAGGCTGCCAAATCCTTGTTGACGTCCTGGGCACTAGTGGCAAGACTGCCGTGACACTATTGTGTCACATCACAAATACACTGTATGAATGCCCATAGCGGAAATCACGTGTTCTGTATCACCATCTAGGATCCCAAATTCTTGTCGACGTCCTGGGAACTAGTGGCAAGACTGCCGTGACACTATTGTGTCACATCACAAAGACACTGTATGAATGCCCATAGTGGAAATCACGTGTTCTGTATCACCATCTAGGATCCCAAATTCTTGTCGACGTCCTGGGCACTAGTGGCAAGACTGCCGTGGCACTATTGTGTCACACCACAATGACACTGTATGAATGCCCATAGTGGAAATCAAGTGTTCTTTTTCACTATCAAGGCTCCCAAATTCTTGTCGACGTCCTGGGCACTAGTGGCAAGACTGCCGTGACACTATTGTGTCACACCACAATGACACTGTATGAATGCCCATAGTGGAAATCAAGTGTTCTTTTTCACCATCAAGGCTCCCAAATTCTTGTCGACGTCCTGGGCACTAGTGGCAAGACTGCCGTGACACTATTGTGTCACATAACAAAGACACTTTATGAATGCCCATAGTGGAAATCACGTATTCTGTTTTACCATAAAGAATCCCGAAACCTTGTTGACGTTCTGGGCACTAGTGACATGACTGCCGTGACACTATTGTACCACAGGTCAGCATGCGAGAAGCGTCATCTTGTAAATAATGGATGGAGTACCTTAATGTAGATTATAAGTATGTCTTCTTTATGGAAACATATGCTATTTACTTTCAATTATGTTGGTAATTATTAATATGATTGTTATTTTACAAAGATTATTGTAAAAATATACACTGTAATTATGATGAAATACAAATTCATTAATTTTTTAAAGCCAAAGTTTATACTCATTTAACTGTTTATTAGCACCATATGATTGTTTCACTATATATCTTAGCTAATTATATTTATAATTTGAGAAGTAATAGCTTTACACTATCAAATAAATTTAAAATTTTATCTTGAAGATACAAAACACGTTTTAATGTTTAAAATAACAAAAATATTTACAAATAAAGAATATGTTACCTTTTTGGATCGTGCAAATTTATCATTTGTTAAATTAACATGATATACACCAGTAAGCTTATAAACACACAGAGTGAATACACCTGAACCTATCTGTAAGTGATACTTTACCCTGGGATACCGGGGTTAATGGGTTTGTAATGACTGAGGCTAGGGTTACATTCATTACTTTTACAGGCAACCTGGAGCATCTTTCATCAGAGCAGGTAGGTGTTTTATGTAAACCCCTGGAAATGAAACTATATTTGTACAGACATTTTAATTACGTTGTTTAAGTTTCATTTGTGTGTAGCCAGATTGTTTTACCATCATTTTTATCATTTTACTTAAAAATCCTTTATAAACCCTTTTTCCATAGGTTATGGATCATTGTAGGTAAAGTTATAAGACAGAGAAAGAAGGGGAACTAGTGCAGTTCAAAGGCAAGTTTTTTTAAAACACTTCAAAGGCATTACTGATAAAAACATCCAGTCCAGGTCAAGATTTGAGCCTGGTTTTTCACTAATTCATTGTCAAAGACCTAGCCCCTTACATATGTATTGGCCAGGGCTCTCCCTAGAAGAAGATAATTGGTAAGAGCATATGACACTTAAACTATCTTCAAAAATTTTCATAAATTGACTGTTACATTTGACAACTAATGTAGAATAAATGTTAAAGGTATATTCTGTAACTTTTACACTAATAGCCTTTACTGAACCAGTATGGCCATGAAGAAGTCTGTACGAAAGTTGCAATTCAGTCACAGCTCGACGAGCTAATACGGTTGGTGAATTCAGTTCTGCACGTGTTTCCACTTAACCTAGTTCCGGATACGTCCACTTCATCCATGAGAGGAATTTCTTCTGAACGGCCCCGACGGCTGCATATACACCCAGTCCCTATTCATTTAATAGTGGCATACTCAAGGTGACTTCGGACTAAGGACTTATAGAGTGTTAAACAAGCGTGCTTATCGTTGAAATACCTGGTGATCTACACGATGAGACCCAAATTCCTCCTAGGTTTGGTTAAAACACAGTTTATGTGTTTAGAGAAGATTGACTTAGAGTGTAGGATGTAGAATGATGATGAAGTTGGAAGCAATTTAAAGCTTACAGTCCTAACAGAATGGAACAAACTGTCCCGACTAGATTCAAACAATCTTAAGCCTTTAAATGCTGATTGACTTTCTAACGTATCATAAAAATATTCTTACCACTATCACTTTTTAATATCATTTATGAGCTTGATTAAATTAAAGTAATGAAATAAGGTATGTAGAATATTATAGCAACAGTCTTCTTTTGTGTACCTTTTGGTATCTATTTGAGAAGTTATTTTGTTAAGTGAAGTAAATATTTAAAGACTAATATTAAATATGTTCTATCTTTGAATGAAAAATATTGCAAGTAATCTTAAACTATTAAATATTTAGTTAAGGCAACATTCATAATTTATAGCAAAGAATCTTTTTAAACAATATTTTATAATCGACAAAATATATATGAAAAGTCCAACATTTGTGTTCTATCAAACATTTGAGTAGTACATTACTTTTTTACTGAGGGATCCTCAGTATCAGTTTCAGCTATACCACTGAGGATGGCACATCACAGTATGGGTGAAACGTCTGGTCACTTTGTAAACAATGTTCATTGCACCTTGACGCGGTTGTCACCGGAAATATAGATTCTAGTTATGACACCGGCCGCTTAAGCCTAAGTTATAAGTATATTCCTTATTAACTTCAGAGTGTACTAACAATTGGGAGATAAAAGCAACGTATTGACATTTAATTTTAAACAAACAGCCTTACACACCAATTACATTACATGGAATGGAAAACCACTAATACGGACGATAATCAAAAATAAACCGACGTATTTTTATTCCGGAAATAATACGTCATAAGGCACTCTAAGGGCAACAGTGTTCCAGATGGAGAGAAGCACCTTCTTTAATGTGTCACGGATGGCAGGCCTTAATTCAGTTACCATGTCCTTCCAGTTTTCATTGAACAAAATATTTATCTGGTCTCCTGTAAACATAACAAAGTAAATAACTAACTGTTGCTCATGGCTAAAAATCATAACACGCTACAAAGTCAATAAATAAATAAGTCAATCTATAATAAACTTATATTCATTTTTGCTGAGTTGGAGGGTGTGCCTTTAGGACCTTATACGTGTTGATGAAATCGAAGGTATGTTTGTCATATAAAATGCAGAATAGGGTGAACGATATTCAACGTCACATACAGGATGATTGGAAATGCCACTGAGATAAATGCTTAATGCAATATGATAGATGGTGAAAATATTTAAAATATCTTATCAATTATAAATTAAATCATTAGGTTTACACTTTGATGTAATTTAAAATTCTTTGTCCTTAACACGATTTCGTAGTTACTCATTCTTATTTTTAAATAGTAACAATTCTCTAGTATATATAACTGTAACATACTTTATACAATATATAAGTATAAATCGTTTTAATACATCGGATCTGTTCTTTCAATTCACGACCACTACGTTTTTGTTTCCGTTAACTCACTATCACTTGATAAATATTCTATTGCTCTAAAAACTGTTCTCCAATTATTTTTACGCCACTGAGGTATTCCTTATCCGCTAGGAATCCGATATCACTGGCCTTATCTTATCACTTTCCAAGAACTTACACACGGAGAGCACATACGGAGTTAAGTCACTCATTGGATTTACCAGTTTATGATCAACTTTAATAGTCATCTAACCTGACATAACCTAACTGTAATTGCGATAAAAAAGTAGTGTTAGTGAAGTAGTTATTGTGGAAAGTAAAAGTTAGCGAATTGACGGGAAAGATCCAATATATTTTAGGATTTAGAATTAGCTATGTAAAAGTATGCTGAACACAAAATATAAATTTGTTACTAAAAGTGAAAAGTATGATATTGAAAGGAACGACAACTGAAAATAATTCCTAACGCTGAGTAATAATAGTAGCTTATTATTCTTTTTACCTCCTTTATGATGAAATGTAGTGAATTTTTTGAGAAAGTGCCTCAAACAATACGTCAATTGCTTTCTTTAGTACTCACCGATTGCTTTGTCGCTATTGAAGAGATTGCCAAGGTTTACGTAAAGGCGGTCAGTTGTGAAACTCAGTGTGGCATTGACCAACTGTAGGTATTCCTTGTCCTGTTTACCCTTATGAAGAGTGAAGTCTGTGTCCATTGATATCTTCATATCAACTAGAAAAATAAAATAAAAATATATCAGGTATATTTTACCGGCCAAATTGCCACTAAGTCACTGTTGGTTACCCCTCATACTGACTTCTAACAAAATATCATCATTTTAAAATGACCTAAGTTTATAGGAAAAAGTTTAGATTATGAGGCTGATTTTTACCGATACTATTGGAGATAGCCAAAATATACTCATGCATTGCAAAATAATCTCAGTGGAAATAACCCACCCACTCATTCCTATACGTAGGCGTACTGTGGTGACCAACCAATCGCCCACCCACACTCGTACAGTGGTGACTTAATGCAACATTTTTGCAGGTTGTAGTCAATACCTTATGTATTATTTTAACTGAAGAAATTTAATGCTGAAAGTTGAGAAAGACTAGTTTTTTAACGAGGATTTATTTATGATAAATCTTTGGATTTAGAATAGGATAATTCAAGATTCAGCACACAGTTTGCCTCTTTCTACATCACTTTCTTTCAATATTAATTGTTATTTTATCATATTTTAGCCTATCAAAGAAATTAAAAATAACTAATCACATAGAAAAGTATGGAATATGAGTTTAGGATCATTCGTCCTGTATTATACTCAATAGTTATTTTCATTACCCTGGTTAGGTACCGATGTGTTAATCGTTTGTTACTCTTTTATTAGTTGAGTAACAAACTTTATTCTACGTATTTTAATGAAGAAACTCACCAAACGTAAAGTTGGCGTCACCCATTCCTTTGATGGGTATCAGGAGAAGCCTACCGTCCATTTCGTACATTCCATCTATTGTCATAGTGGGAAATATCATCTCAAAGTGAATGGAACGCTCCTTTAGATTGAACCTAAATTGTCAAATCATAATATCTTTATTTTAACAGTCACAATACAGTCAAATATATTGCAATAAAATGCATATTTACATAGTAATTTGACAATATTTAGAAGCTAAAATTATATCTCAACACTAAGTACTAAATTGAATAAAACTAATTTGGCAGGTACGGTAGGCATTTATAGATTAGTAAAATATATGCCATAAGACATAGGTTTCAAACCTGAGAGAAAACCAATTTAAACTAAATTCACATTTTCTTTAGTATGTTGGTGAATTGACCAATCAATAACTTTGTACGTGTATTGATGTGTGGGAGAGTTTTGTAGAGCCTGAGTTTTTTTTTTTTTTTTTTAAGCCTAGAAGTGGCGGTTAAAATGTCTGTAGTGGTGGGTCATTTTACACTGTGTCGCAAGCGTATTTTGAAGAATTTATTAAAAATCTATGAAATATTCAAATAGTATAAATGTATACATAATGTTCATCATAAAATAGCAGTGAATACTATAAAAGTATGTTCAACCTTGAAAACAAAATAAGTTTATGTTTGCTGTGTGTAAAATAATTAAAAAAATATAATTAAAACATTTTTAAAAAGTAGGGAACCACACCTAGGAAATAAACAAAATATTAAACATTTTATATTCCGAGATAGCCAAACGTTGCTAACTTTTGTGAACTTTTAGAAAATATAAAGGGATGAATAATTTTTTTATAACATTTATTTTTATATTTGTAAATATCAAAGAGCGTATCATGATTATTTTATTAGCGTATTACATCATCTCTCACGCCTGCAAAACAAAGAGGATCAAAATAAAAGTGAGGAAGTGAGCTGATCAGAAGGATAAACTTGTCTGCTTTCCAATGGTACCTAGATAGCTTCGCTACGGTAGACCGAACATACAATTTGACGTGAAATACGATGAGCGTGCGTGTCGTTAAAAAATGAACTACTGCCATTTTCAGGGTTAAAGGAGAGTCCGATCTCTTCTTTAATCCATTCCTCATAGAATATTGATCTGTGTGGGGAACTTATCATACTGAGTTACAAGGAAAACTGATACAGTCAATGGTTAATCTGAAATCATGGTGAAAATTGAAGGTCAGTGCTATCAGTAACACAGGTAAAAAAAAAAAAAATAAATAATTAAACACCTCACGCCTTAGACCGCTCGGAAACTGGACCTCTCTCTCTTTACACTACTCTAGAAAACTGTATATAATAGATCTTAACAAACAAATAATGTTTCTGAATTATTCTAGTTTATGTACAGGGGGGAAACTATAAAATATTATTGTATCATAAAATAAGTTTTTATGTTTTGGTTATAATTTGTTTACCATTGTTTTAATGGCTTTTTTTATTGTTGAAGTAATAGAAATTTGATATTTTATATAATAATAATTAAATATTGTAAATATTTTATTTTCAAATAATTTTCTAATTTATTTATGGTTCAATAGTTTAATATAATTTAACAGAAAATATATCTGACGTGTTTAATGTACATTACTTTGTATATTATATACAACAAAACATTGTTTTCTTCCATTCGTCCAAATTGAGGATAAAACGTATTTGAGCTGTTTAGTATACAGCCTAAATTGTGTAATTAGGTCAGGTAATTTATAAT
>JAQJVL010008885.1:0-18049 GCA_035578905.1 Stictocephala bisonia
TTCTGTACATCGATAAAATATTAAATCCAATTCACCAGGTGTTAAGATTCTGCAGAACGTGTCAGGTACTTCACAACAATGCAGAACTCACCTTTAATAATCCAGTTACAGTACTGTAATGACAAAGACATACTGTTTTTAAAATCAATTAAATGTATTTTATGATTCATAGAATATCCTCCGACTGCGATACCTATCGTTTCAGCACACTAATTTACGGTTATTCTATTTACAAAATGTCTAATGTTTCCATTGAACTAGTGTATCGGGTCTAGTAATAAATGTAACTGTTCTGAAATTCTAAAATTGTAAAGTACTTATGTAATGATATTGTCATATTGAAATATTATTTTAATTTTAATTGATAAAATTTATCCAAATGAACGGTCATAAATTAATTTCTATTTACCATAGAAATCAAAATAACTTGATATAAATTTATTAAATGACTTTATTTATCCATAGGAGTTGTGATTATAACCTGTGAATTGTTGACAGTAATCTTGTACTTTGAATTGTTATGAACATTTATACCTGAGAAATACCGAATACAATCTAATTGATTTATCAGTCGGTCTAAGTACTGCAAGTAGATTTAGTCCTCAGGACGACTTTATCGTTAGCTCAATTTCTTCTACTCCAACGGTATGTGGCACCGTCTTAAAAACGACAGACTTTTTTATTACTACAGTTCCCAATATATTACACTTTAATTAAGACAGTGTTGCATTTGTGACATAAGATTTTACAGTGTAATTCCTCTAGCCAGATCACACTGGCTTCGACCCAGGTAGTCACATTATTTTATGTTTCATTTTCTACTTTCATTAATTGTTCAGTTTCTTGTTTTATATATATATATTACTATTATTATCACTGTAACCTTAATTTTTATAGATGAAGTTTGTAACACAATATGTATTGTTTTATTACAATAAAGAAATTATTATTATTATTATTATTATTCGTCTTTTATTCATACTAAGTAATCCAATATTTAAAACTAACAAACGATTTTTTTTCAAGTAAAAACTTAAATCAATGCTTGATTACAGCCAAAACTATTAATCCAAGTACGAGTTGAAAAAAGACTTAGAAGAAAAATACAATAATATGTAATGCTTTATATAAGAAATAAACACATGGAATTATCTATATAAATATCTGTTTTTTAATTTTCAAAATGTAGAGGTATTAATTATAAAAATATTCAGGAATATTTTTGATGCTCATTTGTTTAACATGTCACTGGATTTTACCTTGAAATTAAAACATGAGAGTTGTATAAATATCCTATATTATACTATAAAATTGTAATGGTTTTACTTTGGTAAGAAGATAAACTACATGTTTTCATAAAATGTAATACGTTTCCTATTAGTATACAATGTATAAAATGGAATATATATACATATATATATATATATATTCCTCAACAAATTAAGACCCAAATAAGATCAAATTTATAAACGTACCACATAACACAAGCCTAAACAAAGCTATTCGAAAAACCTCTCAAAATACAAATTACGAACTAAGTTTCTCAACACGCATCAACACATTCAAAATGTTAGATAGAAAATCTCAAAAAGAACACAATAATGACAACGTTTACAACAAATCAGGTATTTACAATAGTAATTGTACAGGCTGTGATAAATTCTACATTGAACAAACTGGAAGACCATTCAAAATACGCTTTCAAGAACGCCCATTACTCTCAGAAGCTATAACACGACTACAATTAAATCCACCTTCGCCGACCACTTGCTCTTTACAGACCACACGCACACAAAAATTTAAGAAAACATGAAAATATTAAATTTTATAAAAAAGGCCAAGAAAAATAATGCAACACTAGAATTACATATATATTTAGCACAACAAGAAAATCCCGTTAACATATTGAACACACAAATCAATTATACAAACCCAATTTTCGATAAGAGTCGAAACATTTAGAAATATTATAAAAACATATCACCAACTTATTCATATTCATCAATATTTACAAAAACCACATGTTTTACAATTTTATTTGAAGAATTGTTATATACTTAATTAAATTACTTATTTTACACTTGAAAATGACTTTTAAATTGACACATGTTGTGTGAAATAATTTAAATAAAACTGTTAAAAAGGGACTCAGTTTGAATTTTATTACATCCTAAATATATTCTCTTTTTCTATGGTACGAGTTTGAATAAAGAGGTAAAAAAATATAGATGTTATAAGAGTGTATTGATTTATTGTTTGTTCATTAGTCAAACAGGCATCTGGTTGGTTCAGTACACTCCACGCTCATCAAGATTATTATTTTCCAAACTGAATTCAGCTTTAAATTAACTTAATATCAAAATTATGCGGCTAAAATTATCAGTATTTTTATTTTTATCGCTTTATTGAGTGTTTATTGTAGCAACATAAAATACTCTACGGTAATAATTACACAACGTCTAAGACTGATTTAACTAGGTTAAACAATTTGTTACAGCCTTACGTACCACCTTCCTTAACATGAATATATTAAACCATATGAACAACTATATATTAAACAACAATATATTAAACCTCTATACAGAACAACTAAAAAATAAAGAACGCTTGAAGTAACTATTATTACACAACCAATATCTTGGAACTTGCTCGAGCTTCAGGATATTGTCTTAAACTACCTAGTTGTTGTCTGGAACAGACAATCTCGAATAGTCCATTGCATTTCAAACTCTTTAGTTAAGTTTTATACGAAACAGCTTAGGAATTTTAACAAACATAGTTACACATTCTTATATCTTAAGATAAAAATTACCTTTATAAAATGTTATTAGCTCTAAGAAACAGGTAAATGATTGGCATTGCAAAATTATTGAAAGCGGACAGTAAAATAGCAAATTTTTTATACGGAAAAAGGCAGTTGTAATAGTAAAAAAAAAATAACTTAGTTCCACAAACCACAAAACCACAAAAATTCTACACATGTCTAAGTATCACCTAAATAACTTTTCTCGAAGTTTTATTGTTCTTTCATTTTTCAAATCTAATCGAATTTGTTAATAAATAAATACAAGTAGATTCTTAATCAGAATTTTACATAATAGTAGAAATACAACGCAGAAAAGTGAACGTCAAAAAACTCAAATTTATTACAGTATAAGTATTAAATGTACAAATATTATAGTGATCGATTTCGGAAAACCACGTTTACTTTCTTCATACCAGAGGGATTCACTAAGGAATATTTATATGTCGTTTACTGAAATTGATCACAAATTGTTTGTACATTTTGTACTTATATTGCAATGAATTAATGTTGTGTGACGTTCACTTCTATGGTTCGTTGGGCCTCTACCGAGTGTTTTGGGTCTGATGTCATATACAAGTTATGTTATTTGTTTAATGTGTAACACACAATGTGATGTGCAATTGTGTTCATGTGTAAACCTTACTGTGTTGGACTAGCACTAAACTAAACAACAGGTTCAGTTCAAGCAAGCTGGGTTGTTCAGTTAGTAAACAGTTTTGTTCCAAACGATGTCAAACTACCCAAAACATTTTTGCTGGTCATAGCAAACTAACAATCTGCTTAAAAGGATGTAAGGCACTATGTCCTGATGATTTGGATATTTAAGGTCTTATAAAATTAATGTATAGTTAAATAAACACTTCAGTATCAGTGTGCAGAAAACGTGTGCGTTATTTGTTAGTCGTATTGTTTTATTTCCCATTGATATTTTTTATCATATATAATATTTTGTATTATAATGGAAACTGCTTGATGTTCAAAATCCATGAAAATTCATAATATGTATAAAGACAAGGACAAATGTAATTTAAAATACGTCAACTACAGTACAAACATTTGTAAAACAGTAATAAAATAGGAATATAAACTGTTTTGCTATAAATATACGTCACATAATCAGTATTTATTTAATACACAACAATCTCAAAACTAAATTTTAGTATTGTCAAGAAAAATACATTTCTTAATTAGAGGATTTATAAATTTGTTTGGGACGAAACTTATTGATAAAACGTCCAATTATCCATTTCTCGTCGTTGCAAAATTGTCCTACTGATCTTCATTATTGATTCGTTTTTATCTTCTTGAACAAATAATTAATTTTATTCTATGTATGTTACGAATAAAGATTCTAGGTATAGTAAAAAGGGTTTGTAATGTTATAAAACAAAACGTACTGTTCAGTTTGACTTACAATCCATCACTGTACTTATCCTCGAAGGACAGACACTTCCGTGGCCTCAGAACTGCCTAACCCCTTCTTCCATCTGTAATTGGTCGGTAGCTTAGTTGGTTAAATCCTAGCTTCATAAGCTATTGGTTTTCAGTTCGATCCCAATCAGAGTCGTAATACATTTGAAATGGATCTGCTGATAACCACCGGGTATTCATTTGTCATTGGGCTATTAATTAATTACATTTTCTAAGGAATAGTCGGCCCTAGTTTGTAACAATGACTACATTCGCTCATCTACACTCATCACACTCATTCGAAATCGATATTCGCCCATATCTTGACGATCGGCGTCTTAAGAATAAATAAATCTTAACGGAAGTTAATCATTATGTTTTCCAATAGCACATAAAATGCCTCTGCCTGTAGCTCTGGTCAATTCTTTCATTACAGTCATATCAAGAAATGTATAGATGCATTTTTCTCCAGTAGTTTATTCCTAGTGTGTGTGTGTGTGTGTGTGTGTGTGTGTGTGTGTGTGTGTGTGTGTGTGTGTGTGTGTGTGTGTGTGTGTGTGTGCGCGCGCGCGCGCGTGCGTGCGTGCGTGCGTGCGTGCGTGCGTGCGTGCGTGCGTGCGTGCGTGCGTGCGTGCGTGCGTGCGTGCGTGCGTGCGTGCGTGCGTGTGTGTGTGTGTGTGTGTGTGTGTGTGTGTGTGTGTGTGTGTGTGTGTGTGTGTGTGTGTGTGTGTGTGTGTGTGTGTGTGTGTGTGTGTGTGTGTGTGTGTGTGTGTGTGTGTGTGTGAGCCTTACCTGTTCAGATGTCCTGGTTTAGAGGGTTCTAATTGGTTGGTTTAGCTTCTAGAGTTAAGTGGAGGTAAGTCCGTTGGTGGAAAGGTTACGGGCGTTCGGACAGTTCTACGATATCTTCCTGAGTGTGACCACGTGCGATCCTCTTTCGAGTACACGGTGACTTATACCGTTTCGGTGTTACTTTTACAGTTGCGGCAATTTTTTTTAGTTCGCGTGTGAGTGAGTGGTTTAATGCCGGTCGAGCTTTGTTGTGGTCACTTTTGGATTTGAAACTTCCAGGACAGCTACGTAAGTAATTTTTTTACAAGTTTTCTTTAGTTAGAGATTGTCAGTAGGGTTTTAGTAGATAGGGTAAGATCCACCAAGCATGCGCGGTTAAACTTGTTTCTGTTTTGAAGTCACTCTTCTAGTGACAAATTTTTAGAGTGTTTTGATTTCTGTTTAAAACTTTGTTAGTAAAAGGAGAAATGTTTCAAGTCACTAAAAGCTGGTTATTTCTTTTGGTTCCAGATCTCCCGGAGGCAATTTTAGAAAATTTATTCAATTTTAGACAGTTCAATTTTAGACAATTTTAAGTAAATTTAGATAAATTTAATATAATTTTTGAATTTTGAATTTTTAGATTTAAAAATTTAAAGAAATTTATTAAAAAAAGTCAAATAAATAAAAAAGATTCTGGTCTGAAGATATTTAATTAATTATTTTGGAAGAGTTGTTTTAATTTATTTATGTTCCATTGAGTCAATAAAAAAAGAGATGTTTATTTTCGTTTTTATCATTATTTGTAGAAAAAAACAAATTTTTAATTGTTGAAGTTATTTATAAGAAGATAAATAATAAAGAAAAATGTTTATCATTGGAGAAGTCTTATTTTAATCTCTCATTTAAGTTTGTTCAACATATCAAAAATAAATAGTAGCTTAATAAGGCTACAGGGTAAGGAATCATGGGTGGGTCAATTCCACTGTTTGTGTATGGAAGGGTGGGTGGTTATGACCCTCCATGCTAAATACCTTAACAAAATGAGACACCTGTAAATATGTATTGTAGGGTGAAATAATATTGAACCTATTTTTAAAGTCCAAAGTAAAACCAGGAAAAATAATGTATCATACATGCCATTGTATGAGTTGTACATTAAAGGTGATATGTCTCATACATGCCATTGTATGAGTTGTACATTAAAGGTGATATGTCTCATACATGCCGTTGTATGAGTTGTACATTAAAGGTGATATTTTAATTCAGATGAAGGTAAATGTTATTTTATCAAAAGTGTTTAAAGTAGGATGATAGTATTAAGTTAGAGTTAAGAAATTGTTATTTAAGTTAATTCCACTAATTGCTATTATTAAATAAAAAGTAGTGTAAAGTAGAAATTAATTAGTTGCAGCGTTAACTCTTAAGTGCTGCAGATGTATAAAAAAAGAGTAAGAGAGACGGATGGAGTCTGAAGTGTGATTAATTAAGGCAAACCCAACTTTGCACACTTCGTACTGCATGTGGACTTGAACATAATAGTCGACTTATTATTTCAATGAATTAAGTTACAATAAAATAACATGTTACATAAATTAATTGTAATAGTAGAGACATGAAAAAAATCTAAAATTGTAATACAATGTAATCGTATGTTTGGATATTGTAACTGTGTTTCAAAAGTAATTAAATAGATATATGTATTTGTTGTAGTTATACAGAATGGAAAAACATATGGAAACGCGTTAATAACTTCACTTGTAAAATAGTTATTTTTTCAAGTATAATTTGATAATTTAATTTTTCGAATAATTGTGTTCCATAAAGTGTAATTTTCATCAGAATAATGTACTTAAAACCATTAAATGGGGGATAAATAATATTGTTCAAATTAGTTCAAACTTTTTAATTAAAATTATCCCCTCTCTGGAAAGAATTCTCTTTTCGAAATTCAGGTTGCGATAATTGATTTCTCATGAATTGACGTGGTCATTTGATACCAAATTCGACCGAAGCTTACATTGATTTTCGTTCAACTCCTCGAGGGCCGTCCCCCTGAAAAGATTAAATTTAGGTTCTTCATAACCATTTCACTTTTGTGAAGTGAAGTCATACAAAAGTTGTGAAAGCGTTTCAATACTATTGTTCTACCTTGTATATAACTTGGGATATCAAATGAGCACTGTAGTAAAATATTGCACGTATTTTTCCTATATAGAGAACAACCATATTCCGACATTAATTACGAATATAATATTTATTAATGCTTGGTTACGAGCCCAGCCAGACTACACAAAGTACAATAAATACTATTTTGATGGTATAGTATTTCTTTGTGCTCACACTAGTTGCCTTCTTTCTATGAACTATCTTTCTTTCTCTATACTAGGTTGTTCCCTTTTGCTGTCACTCTCTGACAGACTCCCAATCACAAATCATTTGCTTGAGTGTATTTCTATTTTAAATATTAGTTTGGGTTATACGTCTTTCTATAAGAGGTATTTTATTGTTATTTTGTTGTTTGTGTTTTGGTCCATCTCAATGTTCATACAATTTTACCAATAGTTCTACCGATGTTTAAATATTATGAACCTATTAAAAAAGATCTACCCACGTTCCTACAATACCCCAACAGGAACGTTCGCCTGTTATGTATTGTAAACCCCAATAGCCTGTATTGTTCGCTATCACTAAAGTGTCTTATGCACCGTCCCAGTAACAATGGGGCTTTTCAGGCAATATTTTCTTGTAAAAAAACAATATACAAGCAATATTTCTGTGGGAAACTAGAGGAATATTTGCTGAAACCTCTTGTATTTTGTTTCATGAAAAATAATAAAGTGCACCATTTGTTTGTTCACACAAAATCAATTTATATACATAAAACCCTTATAGAAATTTGTGTTTTTGGAAAACATTAATAAACATACCTTATTCACCTTCGTATTTTTATTTTCTTTTTATTTAAATGTTGAACAAGTACATGCTCTTAATCTGATGTTATCAATAGAAATGTTTTCCAATGCTTTTTTTACTCTATAGACCACTTATATAATTAAATAATCTAAGACCAATTGGAGTGTTCAGATTCAAAGAATAATAAAATTAATTTGATAAACCACTTTTACTTGAGAGTGTTAAGTTAGTATAAAACCTATGGAGATACTTAATACTAAGGTATCTCCATAGATTTAGTATTACCCAAACCAGAGGACTGTAATATTATTCAATTTAAAATACCCTCCATTATGTGTTAAGTCTACAACACGCGGCGTTTCAACCGGCATCAGGTCTCATCAGTGGGCTCTGCCTTAAGCCCATACGCCCTGGCCACCACACCTACTGGCAAGCGAGGTTCTTGCACTTGCCCTCTGCAGTCCAGTTGTTTCTCCTAAACTGGGACTGGGCTGTAGAGTAAGAAGAGAGATGTTTTCTCCCCTCACACCCACAGCCTTCAGGGGTGGCCACCCAACTATTTTTGTCTAATACTGGGGGTAGACGAAGTGGATCCCCCAGTGACACACCTATAGTGCTGTGGGTGTGAGGGGAGAAAACATCTCTCTTCTTACTCTACAGCCCAGTCCCAGTTTAGGAGAAACAACTGGACTGCAGAGGGCAAGTGCAAGAACCTCGCTTGCCACTAGGTGTGGTGGCCAGGGCGTATGGGCTTAAGGCAGAGCCCACTGATGAGACCTGATGCCGGTTGAAACGCCGCTTGTTGTAGACTTAACACATAGTCTTTCCGTCACATTAAGTTTAAACTTAACCCTCCATTAATTAGTATAAAAGTGCCAACAGAATGTAAAACCGATATCAAATTACTTAGAGACAGTAAGATGATTCGTTAACTAACCCGCCCGTGGGGTCGTGGTATTGACCCTCCCGCCCAGCCATACAGTGGTATTGACCCACCCGCCCAACCATACACGTACAGTGATATTGACCCACCCACCCATACACTTACAGTGGTATTGACCCACCCGCCCACCCATACACGTACAGTGGTATTGACCCACCCACCCACCCATACACTTACAGTGGTATTGACCCACCCGCCCACCCATACACGTACAGTGGTATTGACCCACCCGCCCACCCATACACGTACAGTGGTATTGACCCACCCGCAAACCCATACACTTACAGTGGTATTGACCCACCCGCCTACCCATACACGTACAGTGGTTTTGACCCACCCACCCATACAAGTACAGTGGTATTAATATTATATCCATTGAAGATATGATGGATATTCCTGGATATATCTTTATTATATCAGGAATATCCACGTTCAAGAGAAAATATATCTTAATTAGTGACATTCTGTGATATAATAAAATAACTTACGCACTTGTATACTGAAAATCAATATGAGTAGCATGTATTTTTTTAGTTTTGTAGGTCGTCCAAAAGAAACTTTTTAACCCAAAACCCAACATTACAAACAATAGGATTAATTGTTTACTCTCCTCCTGCTTTGATCTTGCGGCTCATTAACATTAAAATTTTTCTGTATCTATCTTTAAAAAGCTTCTTAAAAGTATCTACTTTAGAAATGTTACTTTAAAGTTATCTTAAAACTAAAAGAGATACTCACTGCGTCAAATTTAATTTTCTAAACTTTGGGAAAATATGTTTGAATTTATTATAGTAAGTAATAAAGTAATTAGGAATGGCTTCGACTCAGTGAAGTGATATTCCAAGTTTAGAACACTGTCAATAACAGTCCTTTTACAAAATATTATTGTGGCGTCCAAAGCCAAAAATTACAATTCATACATGTGTTTATTTCTCTTTCGGATAGTATCTTCATAACCATATACTGTAGCTCGGGGCCCTTGCATGACTAAGGACATGATAATATTTCAGTCTAAAGTTTAGTCTAACAACTTAGATGGTGTAAGATTTTAACGTCGTTTAAATTACATTATAATTCATGTTTTATAAATTGTAATAAGAAATTACTTTTTTGTGCTATTCATGTTTTTAAAATGCTCGATTATCGTGCGTTTTATTTTAGAGCATTTTGTTTAATGTATTGCATATTGAATGTTTATTTCTTACTCTAGATGAACAATTATTTTCTCCTTTAAAATATTAGCTGAGAGTTCCGACGTTATATAAAATATTATTTTTTATTTTATTGATTTTCCTGTGATTTTGTTATTGTTGTAGTTTTTTGCTTTCTTGATAATCACGTAACTAATAAAAAAATATCAGTCAGTTCACAAATGGAATATAATTATTAAGAAAAAAAGGAAATAAGTGTGTTTTAATTCTAACATATATTTCTCTAATAATTGATCTACTAAATTTTAAAAGAAAATGTTATACTATCTAATACTCAAGAGCACAAAGAAAATGCACATCTTAGCAAGAAAAGTATTTTGCAAGTATGTGAGTATTTGCATCGAAGTTTTTCCAGTATTTCCTTACTTTGTCTGTAAAATGTAATTTGTAAACTTTGTTTTCAGAATTCAAACGAATATTTTTCATTACAATCTCTAGTGCAAACTTTTCTGCATGTTTTATTTTCACTGTATGTCAACTATTGAATCTCTATAAAAACTTTTAGTCAGTTAAACTAGTTATATTAAAAAAGTTTTAGGTTTTTGGAGCTGTTTAAGCTTATATTAATAAAAATTTAGTAAAAAAGATAAAACACTTACCTTTATCATTTTCATTTTATATTTGACATAATATTAATTTTACTAGAAACTCATTAATTGAAAAAAATGGAAAAGTCTTGATTATATATTAAAAATGTGATTCATATAAAATGTTTAGTATTTGGTCTTATTATTCTTGAATCTTTATAAAACTGTAGAAAAATGTGATTCATGGTTTGAGTTTACCGACAAAAACAGGTTAAACACTTCATCCTGTGCTAAATTCATTAGAATTAACGTCCAAATTTTTGGAAATTTATTTGGTTTCAAGATCATTATTGCTGATAAAAGTATACATTTTTTTATTGTACATATATTTAAGAGATTTAAATGAATCGAAACGTAACAGCTGTTGAAATGTAAATGATAATATCTTAAATGTTTTATAGCCGTTGGAACTGGGGATATAAAGAAGACAATTACTTTGTTTTTATCAACTTTCCATTTTCACATGTTGATAATAAATTAATAATAATTAATAATAAATTGAATTGCTGTTATGATTATTTTTTCAAAAAACGTCTTCCAGGAAACTTCGTATGTATTTACTGACAAGTAAAGATTTTCTTTATCCATGATTGGACATGTAGATGGCAGAAACCATTTAGGAGCTCTCTTGAATTTATCTAGACATTTTAGTAAATTATATAATATTTCAACTTATGTTTTATAGTTTAAATGTATATTTCATACCCGTCAAGAGATCCAGCTAATAGAAATGAGGGGCAATAATATTTAACATTATAAAACAATAATTGATGCCAACTTTTAACGATAAAGTTAACAAAAAAGCTTAAAATTTAAATTAAACTAATATATTCCTAGGTTCTTTCATCTATATTAATATTATATAATTATATTATTCAAAATATAATAATTCTCCTTTCCTTATCCTCCAGTGATTATGTTTGCAGCTAGAAATCCGTTAGTTTTGTAGTTTAACTTTCCATCTCAAACGCATAAAATAAATAATATTTTAAAATTATAAGTAACACTCAATTTGTTATGACTACTAATGATGTGCTACTAATGATAAATAGTGTTGGAATAAACCAAAAATTACATTATACTGTTTTATATTTGGAATCGAGGCTCTATTTGTATTTTATTAGTTGAGCAGATGGACACATACCTACCCAACCAATTAATATGTATGTTTTCATAATGTTGGGCCGGGGTAGGCTGTAAGAATTGTTTTATTCACATTCAATTGTATAGTTTTCAATTGTATGACAGTAGTAATCTAATACAGTTATTTTATTTATTTAACTAACCTTTAGATGGTAAACAAAAACTAATTATTATGTGGCAACTTAAGTAATGAGAGTGAGACACGCTGCACAGTTAACCTACTATTATTATTTGAAGTCAAAAGTTTCAGGTCGAGGTGTAACAAGCGCAGCGAGTGACAAGGTTGGCACGCGAAGCGTGCAAGGGTGGAGACCGGAGACCGGGAGCGTAGTTTTTACTGATGTCAGTTGTCCATAGTAACGAGTATATTTTAAACCACTACTACTTTTTAATAAATTCTGCATTCGGGTATGGAGATATTCCTATTTCCCCCTTTAAAGTGACGTAAACCTGGTTTAATAGGAGTGAATTTTTTGCATTATCATTTATTGTAGTTTAATTTAATAAACATGTTCTTGTTACACGTTGCAAACATCTGAAGATGGTGAATTATTTTCAGCAATGAAATTAACGATTCTATTAATTAAGCAGTGATACTGAACGATAATTTTATTTTTAAATGTATATAATAGAATACTTATGTTTACTTAGAGATATTAATTAGTTTATTTTTAGGATGTAATAAAATTCAAACTGAGTACCCTTTAATATTTTTATTTAAATTATTTCACACAACATGATTCAACTTAATATTCATTTTCAAGTGTAAATCAAATAATTAAATTAAGTATATAATAATTCTTTAAATAAAATTGTAAAACATGATGAATATGGACTATGGATGAAGTTTCGAATATTTTTAATGTTTCGAATATTATAAAAAATTGGGTTTGTATAATTGATTTGTGTGTTCAATATGTTCACTGGATTTTCTTTTTGAGCTAAATATATATTTAATACTTCTGTTGCATTCATTTTCTTAGCCTATTACATTAAATTTAGTATTTTCATGTTTTCTTCAATTTTTGAAATACTAGAGGAAAATATTTGCTCTCTAGAAACCACACCTACACAAAAATTGAAGAAAACATGACAATATTAAATTTTATGAGAAAGGGTAAGAAAATGAATGCAACAGAAAATTACATATATATTTAGCATAACAAGAAAATCCAGTGAACATATTGAACACACAAACAAATTATACAAACCCAGTTTTTGATAAGATTCGAAACATTCAAAATTATTATTTAAAAATATCACTAACTTATCCACATTGATCAAATATTTACAATAAGCACATGTTTTACAATTTTATTTAAGAATTATTATATACTTAATTTAATTATTTGATTAACACTTGAAAGTGACTATTAAGTTGAAACGTGTTGTGTGAAATAATTTAGATAAAAATGTTAAAGGGTATTCAGTTTGATTTTTATTACGTCCTAAAAATATGTAAGTAGCCCTGATTCTTAACTTTATATTACTTAGTTTATATATAAATAAGTTCAAATAAATATCTCTTTAGGGATATGAAAAAAATATTTAGGTACATTCGTGTAGGGTGGAAACGATTGTGTGTGTTGATTTGTGTGCATTATTTAATAATTTAATAGCGTTATTTATTATTATTATTATTAACTTAATTAATATCATTAAATTTTAAACGTAATTTTATAACCACGTATAATCTTAATTGAATTTGGCATTAAAACTAATGGTATATCAAGACAAAGGAGCTTTATATAAGGTGTGTGCGTATCAGGTTGAAACCCCGCAGGAGGAACCGCCTTGACGAGCCCTATTGTACTGCCAAATGTGCTTCTTTCCGTGCCTCGATAGGCTCAATTTCATCTTTTCAGTATCTTTTATTTCACTTGTTAAAAACCTATTTCAAAAAAGTATTATTTTTATAGTTAATTTTTATTTTAAAACTATTAACAAAGCCGTTTCTTTATTTTATTTTACTAACTAGTTAATATATGTAATTAAAATAATATTTCCTGGTCACTGGAACAGGAATATAAATATAATTGACAAGATTGTTTTATTTATATTCCTTTAAAACTGTTAGGTAATTTGGTTTGTTTTTAACTAATTTATTCATTTTATGTACATTCGCCAACTTCGAAAATGAATTTAGGAGTCGAAAATGAGTTTAGGAAGGATTATTTTCCTACCTATTATTAACTATGAAAATTTTAATATTTTTAAGTTAAATTGAACTATCTACGTGGCACAACTGGAACATTTAGCCTTTTGAACAATACTTTGTTCGAAACAGTGAATACATTACAATACAACGTATGCTATAGTTATACTGAATATGACATGTATACTGTACAATTAAACTTTTTTCTGAAACTATTTAAATTACAAAATATTGCATTTTAACGCAAAAATAACACTGGAAAGCAAGAGGAAATGTTTGTTGTCATTTCTGTCAAACTTTGTTGACACGTAGTCAGAATAAAAATCGTAGAGTAAGTTTTCATTTTTAAATATGAACTGTTTCTAAAGAACTAACTGAGAGTCATACACTCTCTATAAGTTGGTATGAAACAATTTTAGATAACTCCATATTCACAATAATTAAGAAAACTACTCTTAAACAATATTTAAATTTTCCTTTGAGCAAACCCCTTGTAGCAACAAAAAGCAAAGCAATCTACATACAATTAACCTCATCTTCAAGCTAATGGAAATTTATTTCATTCAAGGTGTCCCCTTTGAGTGTGTTTTTTTTTTTTTTTTTTTTTTTTTTTTTTTTTTTTTTTATATTATATGGCTGGAATCTTCTAGTGAACCTTAATTAAATTATATATTTACTGTATCGTTCAAAAAAACTTTTAAACTGTAAACATTTACATTTTTGTCTCAGATCCTTAATTCAAACTACTTAAGGGAATAATAAGTCATTAATTACATAAAATGAATATTCCGTTAACATTAAATTGTGCTCATAAGTAGGATTACCTTATCATATTATATAAGTGTACAGTGTTATATAATAATATCAAAAGCCTTAACTGTAATGTTAGTTTCACACAGAGTCGGTCCAATCTGTGGTTAAGGCACATCAAAGGTATGTGAAACGACCATCGGCTAGGTCAGTGAACAAAGGTGAAGTGGTCGTGTCCACTTCATGTTATCCACTAAAACATGAAGTGGACCTTTACAATGTCTCATATGCGCATGCATATAGATTTTTTAATTTATTTATTTTTATTTTACTTTCCTTACATTATTAACTAATAATGTATATTTCAATATACGTCCCCCCTCTAAGATTTACCATGCAGTAGACCATATATTTCAACCTCAAAATGCACTTATGGCCCTTCAAGGTTACCTACAAACGAAATATATGTATAGGAAAGTTGTACTTCCTAAGACTGCTGTATGTGATAAAGTTATAATATAAAATAACAATTGAGCACCCTTAAACATTTATTGAATTTACACCGACCGGTTTTGGCAATTATTCCATATTCATAGGTGTTTACTTTCTAAATTGTTACAAAACAAATAAAATTAAATAAAAATTATTATAAAAATAACGTATGTTAAATTAGTAAATATTTGTGATTTGGTCGTTAGTTATCATTGTGTGTGTTGTTTCTTGTATGTATAATTGTTTCGAATATTCAGTTTCTTTTTTTGTATTAACATGGTGTTGATTAAATTGTTAGGATTTTTTGGTTATGTTTATAATTGTCAAGTACTTCTTGACAATCTAGTCTTTTGCATTTTGAACCGAATTTTAGAATTTTCATGTTGGTTTTCATATTTGTGTAGTTGTGATTATTGTTTAGTAAGTGTTCTGCAAAAGAAGATTTCATTAAAGTTCTGTTGTTTGTTTTTAGAGCATGTATGTGTTCATTAAATCTGCGTTTAAATGGTCGTCCTGTTTGTCCAATATAATAGTTTGGGCAGTCTGAACGTTCAATTTTGTAATTTCCTGGTTTGAAAAATATTTCTTGATTTTTATGTAATTTTGAGTTGGATTTCTTTTGTATTAGGTTAAATCCTTTGTTATTTATTTTAAACCAATTTTGAATTTTTGTTTTTTAAAGGTTTTTCTTAACTGCTTTATTAAGTATTGTGTTGTGGGGAACACAGATGAATGCTCTATTTTCTGGTTCGTCTTGACAAATATTTATGTTTTTTATTTTATGTAATATTTTGTAGATTGTGGAAGATTTGTAACCATTAGCCATTGCTATTTGTTTGATTATTTTGAATTCTTTATTGAAACCTTGTTTGTCCATCGATACTTCTACTAGTCTTCTAATTATAGATCGAAATGAAGACACTTCATGACATCATGGGTGATTGGAAGTTATTGGGATTATAAGATCTGTTGGGTGGCTTTCTGTAAATTTTAAACTTATGTTTTTACGAATTTTGGTAAATTGTTAAATATAAAAAGTTAATTCCTTTATTTTGGCTTTCCATTATAAACTTGATTGTTTTGGAGATGGCATTCAGATAGTTTGGGAGTTGAATTTATTGATCTTTTGTTCCTTTGAATAAGCAAATAACATCATCAACGTAACGAAACCAATAAACTAATGAAACATTTCTTAACTAAGGGATTTTTATCATTAATGATTTTAGATAATTCTAAATCATTCATGTAAATATCAGCAAGAAGACCTGAAAGAGGAGATCCTTCCTCTTGTTTGTAAAATGTATCATTAAATTCAAATTAGTTCTGATTTACACTTACTTTTGTTAGGTTGATTACATCGTTGATGTTGGATTCACTTAGGTTATTCATGCTTTTTTTCTAAATTCCACGAAGAATTTTTATTACATGTTACATGTTTGAGTACATATTTTTTACATAAAAAGAAATAAATGAAGAATCTTCTAGAATGTTGGTGTTTTTTATATTCTCTATTAACTCTAGTCTGTTTTTGATGTTGAAATTATTTGTATATTGTATGTTGTTTTTGATGAATTCATTGAGGAACTTGCATAATTTGTATGAAGGGGCATTTTGGTAATTAACTATAAAAAGGTTGGTTTTAATTCAATTTAATTCATTTGTCATTGGGCTATTAATTAATGACACTTTCTAAGGAATAGTCGGCCTTAGTTTGTAACAATGACTACATTCGCTTATCTACACTCATCACACTCATTCGAAATCCATATTCGCCCATATCTTGACGATCGGCGTCTTATGAATAAATAAAAATAAATAAAACAATAAAATGTTTAACTGTGCTCAATTTTTTTTTTTTTTTTTTTTTTTTTTTTTTTTTTTTTTTTTTTTTTTTTTTTTTTTTTATAACTTTAATATATATGTAATCTTCCAGTGAAATACATATTTCCATCTCTATTGGTAATATTTTAAATTCTACTCAAAGTAAACTGTAAGAGGGTTGCCTGTCAATAATGTTACCTAATGTGCGACATATGTCTTTACACTATGACTGTTCACCCCTTCACTGCTACATATATGTACACTCTAAAGTCTATCCCTCCTACCTTCCCCTCATGAAGTAATTCAGCTACTTAAAATTAATTACGCTCACTTACAATATAAAAACAGCGTTTCATTGTCGTTTGATTGAATTAATTCATACTTTCTGTTGCATATTGAAAACAGCATAACGAATTAAAAACTTACGTTAATTATTTTTAATTTCTAAGCATATGATTAGATTCATCAAAAAACTAAATTTTACCTGAATTCAGTATATTAGGTGGAATGAAGTACAAGGTAAAAACAACCTAAATACAACCTAGATCGTTTTTAGCAGTTTTTTTACAAAACTTTTATAGACAAAAGTTAAAATATAGTTTGGTATAATATCAGTTTATCTCAATAGTGTTGTTTTTTAATAAAGTAAAAGAAATTAAAACTAATAGAAAAAGGCACAAGACATTTTGATGGACAATTAAAGATATTAACTATAATGCAACTAATATAACCTCCACTTGATATAATAGCAGAGCTACTATTATTTCGACTCAGTATAATAACAAATTTACTATACTTTCTTTCTAAAGTCTTCAATTACTATTATTAGCAATAATGTTGCGTAACTTCATTCGTTTTTCACTAACTAGTATTTGCTATAACATATTTAATTTACTTTTCAGTATTCATTTATAATTGTAATTATAAATATTTATTTATATTCGTTTCTTTTCAGTCAGTAACTGATTTATTTTACTTTATTCAACCTTCTAATCCTGCATAGAAGTACAACTCTAAACCTTTAATGTTCAATTAATTACTCTT
>JAQJVL010008886.1:0-18032 GCA_035578905.1 Stictocephala bisonia
TAGTAAATAATCAAAGCGTATTTGTGATAAGTACGAATGCATCCTTTCATTAAGATTTTAGCCAAAAGAAGTAATTTTATTTGGCTAAGTTTTTTCTATTTGTAAAAATTTACTATAAATTTTTTTAAATATCACTTGTATTGTGTTTTTTATTTAAATTTAAAAATGAACCAGATTCGATTTCAATGAATTTCTGTGGTACATGTTGATTTTTATTCGATATTTTATGCAGCTATTATTGTAATTTGTTTTAGTAATATTTGTTAATAATTATGTATTGCCACTAGCTGTTAGGTGCTGTTACAAAAACCTCCTTATATTGAATAATGTTGTTTTAAATTACTTTTTAAGAATGCATAATGTGAGATATTGTTGTCATATATTATAAAATATAAGGACTGTTGCAATCTATATTTGCAGTGAGGTTTTAAAACGGATAATTTCCAAAATGAAACGAATCTGTTACAAAGTAATATTCAAGTAAGCTAAAAAATTTATCCTATTAACAAATTAAAAGCAATGATTTCTATACGAATTGACAATCTTTAAAATTATGAATATATAAATTATTAATTTTTCTCGCAAACAATTCTTCCATATCAGTTCTTCCATATCAAAACCCACCCGCCCACCCACACACGTACAGTGGTACTGACCCACACGCCCACCCATACACGTACAGTGGTACTGACCCACCCGCCCACCCATACACATACAATGGTACTGACCCACCCGCCCACCCATACACGTACAATGGTACTGACCCACCGGCCCACCCATATACGTACAGTGGTACTGACCCACCCGCATACCCATACACGTACAGTGGTACTGACCCACCTGCCCACCCATACACGTACAGTGTTACTGACCCACCCGCCTACCCATACACGTACAGTGGTACTGACCCACCCGCCCACCCATACACGTACAGTGGTACTGACCCACCCGCCCACCCATACACGTTCAGTGGTACTGACCCACCCGCCCACCCATACACGTACAGTGGTACTGACCCACCGGCCCACCCATATAGGTACAGTTATTGAGTTATGATAATATCCTATAGAAGTTCTATGATTGCCCACGTCACGTTTTATGTATCAGCAAGATATTAAACATTCAAACCACGTGCGATAAGCAACAGTCGTAAAGTTTGTTGAAGTACTCCTGGGTCCGAAATAAAAGTTCCCAAATACATTATTTTTGAAGTCACTGAACTGTTGATAGAACTTATATTTACTATAAACAATGACAATCAAATACTTTTTAGTTGATTTATTTATTATTATTTTACTTTGTTACTTTATACTTGTCATGTATAAGACATACCTCCTGCTGTGTTTTGGTAGTATGGTTTAGCACGTATCTACCTCTAAGTTCATTTAACGTATAGAACAACTTTAATGGTCTTTGTTAACTTAAAATGTACATACATCTAACAGGTGTGGGCGAACATGAGGCCAGACGTGGCAGCTCACTGACCAGCCGGATACTCAGTTGTCTTCCCTACACAATATCTGAACCTTCACTACCATCCGATATTTAATATTGTTTAGTGTTCTGAAGATTTCTTAGACGCCAAAAAGGCCACCCGCCCAACCTTAAACTCACAGTAGTATTGACCCACCTGCCAACCTAAACACATGCAGTGGTATTGATCTACACATACAGTGGTGATGGACCAACCCACCCACACACCATATACAGTGGTATTGACCCACTCGCCCACCCATAAACGTACAGTGGTAATGAACCCACCCTCCCACTCATACACGTACAGTGGAAATAATCCCACCCGTCCACCAATACACGTAGAGTGGTAATGGACACACCCGTCCAAACACACAAGTACAATGATAATGTACTTGAAACTATGAATGATAATAATTTTTTGTTTGACCTCATAACAAAAAGACGAGCTTGACTTAAATTAAGTTTACTTCTTGTCAAGTACCTGCTCCTGATTTAACTCAAGACTGAAGTTTTTGACTTAACCAACGCATCCCTTGATGAGCAATATTAAAAAGAAAAAAGTATGGATGTACATATATTTTTACACCTTTTTCAATTAGTTATTACATACATTAACACAATTACATCTTATAAGAAATGTATCTAATATAAAATCAAAGTCGTTCGTTTCTAAATTTATTTCTTGTGCTTCTTATCAAATGATTACAATGAGGTTATTAATAGCATAAATATTAGTATATAGTTGAGTTTAAGATATAGTATACACAAATAATGAATATTTTTTAAGAAAATGTACTTATCATTGTATTATTTTACTTATTATTCTCATGATTTGTTCTTAAATAGATCTCATGTGCGAAACAATTTCAGTATAGAGAAACGCTCTATTGAAACATAGCTCCTTTCAATTTACTGAAAGCTAACAGTAAACTTATAATAATTTTAGTAGTAAACTTGAGTAATTAGCCTTAAGTGACGAAATAATTTATTTAATTACTAAACTGCTAGTCGACGACAGTAATTAAATTTATGGAAGACAACAGCTTTACTTCTAGAACGTATAGTAAATTTTTCAGCTAACTGGTTATTGCATTACTACATAAAATTCCTGTTATTGTTAAATTAGTAATAACATTTTGTGTGTGTGTGTGTGTGTGTGTTTTTAATCTTTTTTTTATTACTATTATTAATAACATATGTCTACACATTACAGGTTTTTACAGCTGTAGTATAAAAATCAATAAAAGATTATTAGTAAAAATAAGGAAATCGGAAAATGAATCCCATATTATTCAAAATGATTGAATAACAATCAATTCAGTTCAGATTATAAGTAAAAAACAATTTTATATACAATTATTTATACATGATAAATGTTTTACGTTATGTCCTTTGTATATAGCTCATTTCAAGTAATGATCCATGAGACAGCTAACATAGCCTTCGGCAAATCCAATGATTCATGATTGTGCTATTGAACGTGGAATATACAGTAGTGTAGCATTACGCAATAAGCAATCAATACTTTGGTCATATAATTAGTAAAGAAATGTATAATTGTAAATAAACTTTCTTAATTAAATAATCTACACTTCTTTTTCAAACTATATATTTACTATAAATTATCAATAAAGAACTCTAGGATATGTGCTATGCTAAAAAAGGGTTGTTTTCATTTTAAAAATTCTAATCCGATTATTCTTTTGGCTTGTAAAAACAACTTCAAACAGAAATAGAGGCTATAAAAACAATTTATGGCTTCATTAGTGACTATTTGAATTAAAAAAGTTTCCAAATACAAAAGTGATTTTAATAAATTATAAATGAGAGAGCAAAGAATGTTATAACTAAAAAATATCGTTCTATAAATTATGAAATTCAATATTATTTTTTAGGTGCATTGAAATGGAAATGTGTCTTCTAAATATTTTAATACATATTAAGTGCCTTTAATCACGTAGATTGAAGACTTCTCACTACCTAATGTGTTATTTTTAAGAAATATTACTTCTATAATTAGTAATTTAGGTAATTAGTACTAAAAAAATCTTCATCCTATATAAATTAGGTTTGAGTTCAATAGTAGATGAATGACAACCTAACCTAAGTTACTACGGAATGTCTAACCATTTTTTTTTTTTTTTTTTTTTTTTTTTTTTTAACAACTAATCGTGCTTTAAAGACCAGTTGATGTATTCAATGATACAATTAGTAATTACACATTGTTGGGTATGTCTTCACTATTTAGGATCATTGAAATTTCAGCTAAAAATGTTTTACAAATCGGGGATTTTTCCATGATTGTTATTGCCGTTTACTAATTGAACCAAGTGACTAAATATTGGATAGAAAAACATGATTTATATCGTATCAAGGCGTAAGAGTATTCACGTAACGACAGCCTCGGCGTTCTCTCCACAGGATACACAATTACACTAAATATTGTACACTAAAGACAGCAAAGATTTTTGATTCTATTATAACATTTCATTTGTTGTGGTTGAGGATGCTTGATTTTTGTTATGATTTGACTGCTGAAAAATGTTGACTGCCATGTTAAAGTTAGTCTATAATTGTTTGTAATAGACTTTGGTTCAAATTGGGATATAAGTAAATTTTGGATCGTACATTTGGAAAGTAAATCTATGGGTATAAGTAAATTTTAAATTTAGGAATATACTATTGGAATGTCTTTTTAATTTTTGCGAACAAACTCTAATATAATATGATCTAGAAATATTACTTCTAAAATATTATAAAATGTTATAACACATATTGTTATAATTTAAAACTACAGCTTAGTTTAAATGGGGGGGATTTAATAGGTTTTAAATTAGTTTTTACAAATTCCATGTTATGTTTATAAGAAAGATTAATAAAATAATTCAATCATTCCTCTACAGAGGGAAAATATAATTATATTGAAAGATACATTTGATATTAATTTTCAAAGCAGTTAACGAAATAAATAAGTTTATAACAAACAATAAAATAGGGCATTGATTTATATATATCATAATATACAACAATAAAATTGAGCATGGTTAATTTTCATTTCCAGTTATGACTAAGGGGAAAAAATTTCAACCTCTTTCAAACGGCATTTGTTTGTAAAATTCAAATATTCCGACTTTATAACTTGCAATATAATTATGAATACAACTGTACGTGTACGGGAGGGTGGGTGGGTCCAATTGGACATAACACTTATAGCTAGTTACAAGTGGTCAATCAATTTCAAATTCAGATTTTTAATTTTCTTACTATTCCCTATTAAGACGCCGATTGTCAAGATATGGGTGAAAATGGGGGGCGAATGAGTGTAAGGGTGTAGCTGAACGAGTGTAGTCATTGTTACTAACTATGTTACTAACTATATGTAATACTACTAGACCTCCGATTAATAACACTTCGGATTCTGTGATTGATTGCAAATCGATCGTATTCCATGAAAACGTAAGTAAAATTTATAAATTGGCTCATGTTATTAATAAACATTCAGGATTCAGGATTTGGAGCAAATATTTCATTTTAATTAATGAAGTTTATGTTTTCTGCAAATATAAATTTAATAAGTCTTAACAATTAAAACCTAAGAATTGGCGTAGGCACAAGAGCTGTAGTGTTGACAGATAAAAGACTAATTCTGTAATGAATATTCCCCTTGTTTTATTAAATATTGAGGTAATTATGCACTTTCTAGCCACTGCAGAAAATACGATCTTTTGTTGAAAAGGTGGTAAATATGAGTTTATATCTCTTTAGTAGGTTGCTTTCAACCGAAAATTTATGTTTTTATGTGATAGTTTAAAAACAGCTTTTTAATAATCATTCTTTTCAACAATATTGTTTATTTTTTATTTTACATGTTTTTATTTTGAAAACGAACACATACTGTAATTGGGTTTTCAAAAAAATTATTTGTACGTTCCAAAATATAAATTTTCTACCTATCCAACCAAACAACGTAGCTTATCGAAATTGCCTACTTACTAAAAATTCATAAATTGCTATAATTTACAAGAGATAACACCCTTTCTTGCTAGAAACGAGGCTATAACTTATCCAATTCATTTTTTTACTTACACAAACTATTATAAATCATAATGTGAAAGTAGATATTAATATTTTTAAATATAATTAAGAAAATCCTATTTAGGGATTTCGGTACACCAAACGTTTGTGGGATTATATTTCAAATCCATTTAACACTACATGGATTTAAGACATTTGTCTGTGCCTTTTATTATACAAACGCATCAGTTATCTGTGTATAATCAGTTCCGAAGTTTATTTAATGTAAGCACATTAAAATCCATTATTGATATTATGTGTTGTTTATTACATCTATTTATATATACCTAAAACTGTATTTCAGGAGAGGCTGTATTTTGATTGTAAGTAATGCCTTTAAATTCCAAGTCATTTAAATGACTGATGTTACTTAAGTAAGGCTTAACGTTATTTTCACAACCAGATTACTTCTTACTTTGTATTAGGCCTACGATTTTCTTTGTATTGACTTTCTCTTGTTAATTCTTTAGAATTATGTTTGTTGTACTTGTGTTGGAAGATAAGCCAATAATAATTTATTTTATTCGTACGATGAAATATTATTTATGAATTTATAACACACCTGTACAGTATATTACAATCCAATACTTTTGTCAATAAATAATATGTGTAATTCTTTTTAATATTATTTTGTAGTGAATCTATAAAATGGAAATATAACTGTATTTACATTAAATACTATTAGAAAACCTTGACAACCATAAAGAATACATGGACGATTGATGAAAGTCAACATATTTTATTATTTTACCACTGGGTTTTCAGTAGCTTCCCAGTGAATTAAAATTTATTATATATTTCCTGGATTTAATATTTTTTGAATGATATATTTTATAAGTTCTACAATTGAAATTTTTTAGTATAAAAGTTGACAGTAGAAGTTCTACATGAAATATTTTAAAAAATTACTATAACAAATAAATATGAAAAATAATTAAACAATAATTAACTTTAATTTTAATAAAACAATAACGTAAAGCCCTAAAATGTTTAAGTAAAAATAAATTATATAAAATTAAATGAAAGGTTAACTCTCACTTTTTCAGGCTTGTTTATATCCATCCTATTTTCATTCAACTGCACTAAACATCACATTCCATGACTCAGACCATATGACCATGTATGAAGTCATAAAGTTTAGTATCGACAAACTGCAGGCTCTGTTCTGCCTGAAATAAACGAACTCTAAACACGCATCATCTTGTTTCCACTTGGCTAAAGTAGGTTTTATACTGTTTATTTGTGTTTTTTTTTATTTATGACTAATATTTTGTAATTTGTGATTTAAGTCTAAGTTCCGTGAAAAACAGATGTTCTAATGAACTGTACATTTGAATTAATACTTTATACCTAGTATAAATAAAGTAGTGTGATAACTACTTTATATCAAACTTGAGAACACCCCTGCAAGCTTTCCTTGCCAACCCTGTCATTCTACGCTCGTGTCACCACACTCGTGTGATTTTTTTTTTTTTTTTTTTTTTTACATTCACCTTTATTATTTTCACAAATAGCCTCTTGTGCCTAGCTGCGCTTTACTAAGCTCTCATTACTTTGTTGAATTGTATCAAAGGAATTATTGTATTGGCCAGTATCAGAATATTTATTATGTAATTTATTTTAGCTCTGTTAGAGAAAATGTTTACAAATCTCTCAAATTTTCTAGTTTTTATGCATTAATACTCAAATGATTTTATTCATATGGCATATCCACAATGATTTTCAAGTTATACAAATGTACTGAAATTGTAACACAAGTTTTTGTGTTTACCTTAAGTTTTTTTCCAGATGATCTAGAAATAATAAACCGATGGCCAACACAAGACGATTGACCGTCAATATGACACGATATTGTGACGTAATAACAATGCATTCAGTGGTATGTACAGTGTAATATATAATAATAATAATAATTTATTTTTCGAAAATATGCATTACACTTTATACATTACAATTAAAAAACCATTACTTATTAACAAACATATAAGACAAAGTTTAACTAATTTATTTTTAAAGCTTATTAATAATAACTTATGTTATATAAATACTGCAATGTTCTTCTTCACTCTTCATACTCTAATTCAATTATCAATTCATATAGGACTAATTGGAAATACGAGAGAAGAAATCGACCGTCTCATAATCTCATTTTTTTTTTGTTTGAAAAATAAAAAATATGCATCTCAAAGGCTAGGCCTGTTTGAAGGTTGCAATCTTATTTAATTTACTTTTACCATTTAGAGCTCGTAGTATTTTTATGAATTTGATTCTTGAATAATCTAACAAAACGTGCATCAATTAATGAATATTTCTGAATTGACTTTTTATTCCTATTGCTTTATTTATTTTTAATATTTTAATTATTTTTTTTTATTTTATTTTATTTTTTATTTTTAATTAATTTGTTACTGTGGAATGTTCAAAAGGAAATCTACTTCCTCTAAACAAAGTAGCCATCTCTTCAGTCTTCTTGTAAATAGTTTTTTACTAGTTATATTTTTAATTTCATCTGGCATTTTATTAAAAATTCTTGCCCCAACAAAGTTGAAAGTTTTCGTAAAAAAGGTTGAATTTGGTTTTGGTATATCTTTATTATTTACACTTCTAAGTTTAGATCTAAGGTCTAAAACAAGACCATTTCCAGTTCTAATTCCGCTCTTTATAAAAAACATTTTCAAAACTTTAAAAACATACAGATTTTTAAGGGGTAATATATTTAGGTCTTTGAATAATGGCATTGTGTGTTCATATCTGTCCTTACTCTTTATTAACCTTATAAATTTCTTTTGCATGAAAAAAATAGGTGTCAAGTTTGTTTGATAAGTCCCTCCCCATACTGAAAGCGCATATTCTAGTCTGCTGTGGACTAGAGATAAGTATATCATCCTAAGAACTACTTCTGGACACAATGTTTTCAAGAAATAAAATAAGCGAAGTACATTGTTCAATTTCTTTTTCAATACATTAATATGAGTTTTCAAAGTTAAATCTTGTTCTATAGTTACACCCAAATACTTCACATATTTTGCATTTTCAATAACAACACAATTTTCTTGACATTCTGTATTTCTGTTCAAACAATTTATACATCTATATTTTATAGGTATTTGAAAAATATTATCCCCTCTCAGACTAAAATTAATATAATTTGATTTCTCTGCACTTAGTTGCATTCTATGTACCACAAACCACCACTTAAGAGCACTTAGATCTTCTACTATTGCTTCTCTAACTTCCTGCCATGTGTTTCCTAAGTAACAAAGTGATGTGTCATCTGCAAAAGAAGATAACTTACCCCTAAATTTCCCTTGACATAAACTATTTATATATATTATGCACAGGATTGCACCTAAGACTGATCCCTGGGGGATTCCATATTTTACTATCCCTGCTTCACTCAGAGTGTCCCCTACTCGTACATATTGTTTTCTCTTAGATAAATAAGAACAAAACCATTTATTTGCTAATCCTCTAACACCTGCTTTCATTAGAATGTTCAATAAAATGTTATGATCAACACTATCAAATGCTTTACTAATATCCAAAAATAAGCCAGTTACACACATGCCACTATTTACACCATCTGCTACTATTGACACCAATTATGAAACTGCATCTTCTGTACTTCTGCCAGTTCTAAAACCAAACTGGTTTTCACTGAAGAAATTTATTCTATTTAAAAAAGATATTAATTTTTTCTTCATGATTTTTTTTATTATTTTTGACCAAACTGAAACTAATGTTATGGGTCTATATTGATTACAGAATTTAGTGCTTCCTTTTTTATGTATTGGGATTACGACTGATTCTTTCATTTTTTCTGGAAATATTCCTGTTAAAAAACTTAAATTTACAATATAAGAAAATGGATGACAAACACACGAAGAAATATTTTTTATTAATTTAGAACTAAATCCATCTAAACCAGGTGCTTTTCCATTTTTTAATGTTTTAATTGCATCAGCAACGTCGCTAGGCAAAACAGGACTTAGAAACATTGATGCTGGTTATCACTAAAATATTCTTGAGAATTAATTGCTGATATTTTATCCGTGTCTCCGATGTCTTCTCTCAGCTTTTCCACAACATTTATAAAATAATTATTAAATTTATTTGCTACTGCTAAAGGTTCACTTATAATATTTCTACCCTCATCTTCTAATAATATATTATTGGAATATATACATTGTAGTATATACCCTGAAGTACATACACTGTAGTACATACACTGTAGTATATACACTGCAGTATATACACGTTATTAAATACACAGTAGTATATACACTGTAGTATATACACTGTAGTACATACACTGTAGTATACACACTGTAGTACATACACTGTAGTACATACACTGTGGTATATACACAGTAGTATACACACAGTAGTATACACACTGTATTATATACTGTAGTATACTGCAGTATATACACTGTAGTACATACACTGTGTTATATACACAGTAGTATACACACTGTAGTATATACTGTAGTATATACACTGTAGTATATACACTGTAGTATATACACTGTAGTACATAAACTGTGGTATATACACAGTATATACACACTTTAGTGTATACACTGTAGTACACACACTGTAGTATATACACTGTAGTACATACACTGTGGTATATACACAGTAGTATACACACTGTAGTACATACACTGTGGTACATACACAGTAGTATACACACTGTAGTATATACTGTAGTATACTGCAGTATATACACTGTAGTACATACACTGTGTTATATACACAGTAGTATACACACTGTAGTATATACTGTAGTATATACACTGTAGTATATACACTGTAGTACATAAACTGTGGTATATACACAGTATATACACACTGTAGTGTATACACTGTAGTACACACACTGTAGTATATACACTGTAGTACATACACTGTGGTATATACACAGTAATATACACACTGTAGTACATACACTGTGGTACATACACAGTAGTATACACACTGTAGTATATACTGTAGTATACTGCAGTATATACACTGTAGTACATACACTGTAGTACATTCACTGTGGTATATACACTGTAGTATACACACTGTAGTATACACTAATAGTAAGCCTATTGGAATGGTTATAACGGAAATGGTAATTTTCAAGTAACAAATAATACTTGATTTCAAAACACGTTCTAATCAAAATTATGTATAAACTCATACTGTATTTAAAACGGCACATAGATTTAATGCGATTGATTTAGAGCTAAATCTTCATATTGATAAATAAATATCGATAGTGACTTTCAACATGGTATTGTAGTATTTTGTGGCATTATCAAAATAGTCAGTTTGAAAATTAAGGTAAAAAAGATCAGGCCAAAAGTAAACCGACGGTACAAAATCGTCGAGACTCGAACAAGCAAGAAGTCACATAAATAATGGCCTTCTTTGTTTCAACAGTCAGTGACTCAGACAAAAAGGCTACGACTATATTTTATTCTCTAATATTAAATGTCACGCAAACGTAACCTCAACTCTTGGAGTTGATTTTGAACACAGTAATGTTTCAAAATGTAAATCCAAGTATGTTTTGTACTGAAATTCCAACATCTCATGGTGTACTTTGTCGAGCAACATCAAACTATTTTACATTAAATTCACAACTTCATTTCAATAATACTAGTCCAAACAAAAATGCGTTTCTCATAGTACTATAACCGTATTCACTGCGATATACTTTTTGTTAACGGGAACTGTCAGTACCATCGTACGTGTATGGGTGGGTGGGTGTGTCAATACTACCCTACTTGTATGGGTGGGTGGGTAGATCGACATTATATTATGTCCATGAGAGAGGGGGGCTGGGTATATAGTATTGAGGATTGTCTGTTTTTAAATTGTATGTGATGTGCTTTAACTTGTAGTATTAAATGATTTTGAACCATAGTAAAAATGAATAATTAACTAAATGTCATTTAATAATAAATGTCTCATAACCTTATTCAGGAATAAATTATGTAATTGATTTATATAGATATAAAATGTTTTTACTAACCCCACATAAATTTCTCATTCAATGTAACATTTTGTGTCTTTAGTTATCAGCTGTTTTGAGGTTCGTGGAGCGCTAGTGTAGTTCCATGTAGATGTAATGTAGTTTTAACCAGCTGTAGTAAGATGTGACACTCCTGACTAATTACCTAATTACTACCACAAAATATGATATTTTATCAAATATTTTATATCTGATATACTGTTAGGAAGTACAGTAATATATATTTTCACGAGTATTTTCACAAAATTATTGTTATTAAAATGTAACTGCTTTTTATGAAAAGCTGACTGCCCGTCATACATATTTAGCCTTATGTTTCTTAACAAACAAACAAATAAATAAATAACATGAAGTGCTAAATTTATACTAAGCCAAATAAACATTTGTCTTAATATTTAACAAACAATATTGCCTTTCATAATTTCTTTTTAAGAATATTTCATCGATAACAAGTGTATATTTTATATTTTGCATTCGCACACATCCTCATAAGTAACCATATTACATACTAAATGCCTCTTTTACCTAAAACGTACGACACTTCTGAACAAATGTATTTATAAAACAAGATATTATGATGTTTAGACTATTAATGTTCATTATGACGGCAGTCTTCTGACCGATAGAAGCATTCGGTTACTGTCGTTAAGTGGTTGAGAGGACTAAATAGTCTTAACTTCGCCACATAAATAAATGCATTTTTCATTTTATTTCAAGTCTTAATTTGGTTTTAACTGATAGTTTTTAGCCTACATTTGCATTGTATTGAACAGTTTTTTAATGAATTATATTTACATATTTCGGTATATTATATTACTGAAGTTGATCATTTGATCGTATTTTAAATCATGCCATAAAAAAAATCAATGTTTAATAAGAGTAAAATACACTTCCAAGTGGAAGCCAGAGAGTATAGATTTTTTTAAACTAGAATTATATTTAATGTATAATTAGTTTTATTATTATTTAAGGTGGTAAACAGGAGAATTATACCTTCCCCGACTGGAATGTGGCGGTGCTTAGCTTCACTTTATATCATGCAGAGCACGTGCAAGTAGTCATAAAGTGAAGACTGTGTTCTGCCCTAAATAACCACCCTTCGTCATAAACTCACCCATTTTTATACCAATTTTCAAATGTAAACTTTACACCATCTGTTTGTTTGTGTTTTTAGTTTATGTGTACATCTTTGTAATTTACCGTTCACACACCTCTTGTAATGTAGGTGTTGTATATAAGGTACAATTAACCGCTTACTGGAAACTAGGGGACACCCCTGCAGGCTTCGCGTGCCAAGCTCGTCACTCGCTACGCTCGCGGATACATGGCTAGGTGAAGCTACGGTCTAGGTGAATGGCTACACTAGATGAAATTAAGACGAAAATTATAAAAATTACATTTTTTAAGCAAATAAAGATTAGTTTTCTCTCTTTTATATGTTCTTCCAACTACGTAGCAGTATTGTTAATATTGTTGTTAGTGTTAGATATTAAAAATATTGTTAAAGTGTTAGATGTAACACGAGCATGAGCATATGTAAGGACGAATATTTTTATGCATTCTATTATTATTTTCTATTATTAGTTGATGTTAAGTGGTAGAAAGGACTCTATAGTCCTAACTTCGCCTCCAATAAAGCCATTTTTCTTTTCATTTCATTTCATTTTCATTATGTATCATACAAACTTGATATGTTAACCTTTTACGAAATACATTTACTGATTCGTAAATACTTGTGATTGTGCCTGGCCTTTTCAAATATATCTATTATATAACCTGAAATTTCAACTTAAAAGACTGAAAAAAATCCTAAAAAGTATATAGTTTGTAATTTTAAAACGTTTTTATATGCAAAACCTACCTAAAAATGTGATGCTAAACACAACTAATTAAGTTGCCATAAAAAAGAATATTTTTGACTGCTTACTGAAGAAGTCATGATGATCGTGAAATTCAATAATAAAATACTATTGTATGTTTTTTTCAATCACAGCACAGCTTTTAATACGACAATTAAGTGTGCTGAAACATAATCATGTTTTGCTTTGACAACTGAAAACCTGAGTTTATTTATGGTTAAAATGAAGCAGTAAGATTAAAATATGTAAATAATTCAAGTATACAAACTTAGTTGGTGTCCTAGTGTTTAAAACATAGAATAAGTCTGTTATAATAATATACAAACTCGTAAACACTTTTACATGTAAACTATCATGTCGACATATGAGAATCCAATATCTTATCATCCAATAACTGGGTAAGTCAAGGTATGAAGCACAATACTGATTCAGGAAATGTCTCGCTGACATTGGTTGAAAGGTAACACGTGTTTCCTTTCTTAAAATAGTTAAAAATACTCTTCTCAGGAAATTCAACTCAAACGCTATATTGGATCAGGGAATTTCCATTCTTCTCTTGTTTCAAACAGTCTACGTATCATTAAGAGTTAATGTTGTTTTTGTCAAGACAAATACTAATATATCACGCGTTTAAACAAGTTTATAAGTTCTTTTAACACACTTATATTCATGAGCATGACTCGCATGACTTGTTATATATTATTGAGGTTTTAGTCTATTATTTCTTATATTTAATAGTTAATAGATTAATAGTCTAATAATTCTAATAGTTCAGCTTAAAATGTTCTTATTTTTAAAATGGTGAAGGGCAAATTTTCCAAGTAACGAATCAATAAATTAATACATTATGGTTGGTTATTTCCAGTACAGAAGAACTCCAATTATCCGAACTCCAACTATCCGAATCACCGATTATCCGAATTGCTTTCAAAATGTCATAAAACAAACCTTAAAATCTTCAGTTTTAAAAATGTTGTTCTGAAAAAAGAAAACATAAGCGAATAATGATGTACAGTACTATTTTTAATATTTTAAAAGATAAATCACATATTAGTTTATCACAGTAAATAACGCATGATATGCTTCAATAAATTCTGTACACTGTAATACCGTCTAAAAAAGAAATCCAAATTCCAACAGGAAACATAATTTGTTGAATGATCTTTCTCCTTTAAAATATTTATTTTTCATCTCATTTCGTTACACATACATACAAGAAATAAATTGGTTGACGAAAATTCAATTATTAAAATTTTGACTATTCAAATTGATCCCAATTGATTCGATAATTGGAGTTCTACTGTACCCTTAACGTCACTTTATTATTGAGCCATTATCTACCAATCATTTTAGGTGAATATTAATTTATCAAACGTGTGTGATTAATTTAGATAAATTAATGTAAAGCTGTGTTTTAACAAAGTTCAATGATTCATAGAACCGTTTATAAATCGTGCCAATAGTCAGTGCAAGTAAAGATCTTACATATTTTATGGATCACGAATGTTGGTCTGATCAGCTGACTAACGACCCTGGTAATGAGTTCTCTGGACCGGACAATATCAGAATCCTTGCCAAATACCAACACAGTGGACCCATATAATTCTCTAATCGTGCTCTTAACTGCACTGAGGAGGTCGCTGTTTCTATATGGGTATGAGTAAAAACTGAACATATCTAAGTTCTACTGAACAGCTGCAGTCAGCTAGGATTCAGCATTACCACAGATAATAAAGTAAACAGATATCACATCCAATTTTATACGAGTTATAGAAACTTGTGGCGTTGAGAGTATTTTTGTCAACGTCACTCGCTAAAAGTAGTTTTATACAAATCATTTAATTCTGAACATTCAAGATTATTAACCTAACAAAGAACGAAAGTATTGAACCTCCCACCCACCCAACACGTACTATGGTATTAAATCTTCAAGTCTCTCAAAATCTATTTAGCCTCTCAAGTATGGAAACAAATATAATCTGAAACTCGGATACCAAAATTACATTGAAAATACATCTACAGTACATTAAAAAACGCGAACATGAACATGTTAAATACAAAATAATGTTTTATATCACGTATTGGAGTCTAGATATACATTTGGATACATATTTTAATCAAGTAAAATCAATAATATAACTGATTACGATTGGTAAATCCCCAATAGAAAACCACCCCCGGGAGAGATAAGCCTGAACTACGATGGAATTGTATTTATAGAATGGAATATTTTTTGTATTTTTCCAACAATTATAACATTTACAGTATAAGTTTTACAGAACAGTTAATACAAGTTATCATAAGCTAAATAGCTAATAAAATTTAAGCCAAGGTAAAATAAAATAGGGATCCCCTAGGTATCCGGTGTTGGGATCGCCACCACTTGAATTAAATTACAATATAACAGTGCACTGGCAGCAAGACCGTTGCTAACAGATACAGAAAAACAAAATATCATATTCATCTCATTTTTCCTGTTTTCTGAGCAAAATAAAATATAATCAAGTACATTAATAATTAACTGATCATTGAACACACACACACACACACACACACACACACACACACACACACACACACACACACACACACACACACACACACACACACACACACACACACACACACACACACACACACACACACACACACACACACACACACACACACACACACACACACACACACACACACACACACACACACACACACACACACACACACACACACACACACACACACACACACACACACACACACACACACACACACACACACACACACACACACACACACACACACACACACACACACACACACACACACACACACACACACACACACACACACACACACACACACACACACACACACACACACACACACACACACACACACACACACACACACACACACACACACACACACACACACACACACACACACACACACACACACACACACACACACACACACACACACACACACACACACACACACACACACACACACACACACACACACACGCACACGCACACGCACACGCACACGCACACGCACACGCACACGCACACGCACACGCACACGCACACGCACACGCACACGCACACGCACACGCACACGCACACGCACACGCACACGCACACGCACACGCACACGCACACGCACACGCACACGCACACGCACACGCACACGCACACGCACACGCACACGCACACGCACACGCACACGCACACGCACACGCACACGCACACGCACACGCACACACGCACACACGCACACACGCACACACGCACACACGCACACACGCACACACGCACACACGCACACACGCACACACGCACACACGCACACACGCACACACGCTCACACGCACACACGCACACACGCACACACGCACACACGCGCACACGCGCACACGCGCACACGCGCACACGCGCACACGCGCACACGCGCACACGCGCACACGCGCACACGCGCACACGCGCACACGCGCACACGCGCACACGCGCACACGCGCACACGCGCACACGCGCACACGCGCACACGCGCACACGCGCACACGCGCACACGCGCACACGCGCGCACGCGCGCACGCGCGCACGCACGCACGCACGCGCGCACGCACGCACGCACGCACGCACGCACGCACGCACGCACGCACGCACGCACGCACACACACACACACACACACACACACACACACACACACACACACACACACACACACACACACACACACACACACACACACACACACACACACACACACACACACACACACACACACACACACACACACACACACACACACACACACACACACACACACACACACACACACACACACACACACACACACACACACACACACACACACACACACACACACACACACACACACACACACACACACATTTCAGTTAACATTCAAAGCCGTGATGTAATAAGTTTAGATTTTCAAACAAAAACTATTTGATTCTATAATTTCGTATACAAATATAGTAGAAATTATTAATCTGAACGTATTAGGAGTTAAATAAAACTGAACAAATCTGCCCGTCTTTAATGTTCAATAATTGTTATTACATATGTGTTTATATTGAAAAAGCATTTTGGCAAACTAAAATTGTCTTGTAGGTGAGAGTTTCTGTTTGAATGGCTCACTTTGAGACCCATCCCCCCACCAAAGCTTGTAAGCGTGCCAACCGGTGGATGGCTCAAAACAAGTCGAGCGATGGGATCACGGGTGGCAGTTGGAGGGTCAAAATAACACTCGGCAGCTGAGCAAAACTAGTTTATTACCAAAAAATCAACAAATAAGCAAAACTTGGCAGGCAGAAGGCCAAAACAAAATTAGGCAGAAGGCCACAATATTAACGGGCAGAAGGCCCCAATATAATTTAGCACTTAAATCAATAACCATAAACACTAAATTAACAAGATACAACACATAAACTACAGAAACAACAAACTCCACAAATACCAAAATTTAACAATCAATTTTTGTATGGCCTATCTTCAGTTTGGCCTGAGACTCCCAAAACGTAAGGAAAATTTATTAACAAAATTTAAAAGGTGACAAACTTAGAAAC
>JAQJVL010008887.1:0-18036 GCA_035578905.1 Stictocephala bisonia
AAAATTTTTAAAAAAACGTTTCCCATTAAAAATCTGTAGTTTTATTTAAAGTATGTAGTTTTAATTTTAAACATTGGTGACGGGTGATGGCAAGCCTTCACCTGGCAGACAGATTATGTTTAGTAAATTACCTGAAGCATCTGCTGTAATTATTATAATTATAGGGTTATTTTTGGACCATATTGATGGCCGGGAAAACGTAGATTTTTGTCTAATGTCCAGGTGTCCCCTGTTGTGAGCATTTTCGGTTTTTGAATAGAATGACACCCAAATTTTCGTTTTTCGCGCCATAATTTAACATTTGCACCAAAAAGAATTGAGTATTTTTTTCAAATTATCTATTGATTATAGTTATGCTTGATAATTCTTTTTTTAGAGTGAAATCAACCCTTTTTTATGTTTAATATTTTTGACAAATATTGAAATTTTCTGATTACTTTATTTTTATTTCTTTATTGATTAGATAAAAAAAGGTTTTTTTAAAATTTAACTTGTTAATTATCAATCAAACTTGTTTCATGGATACCAAAACAAGCCATGCCCAAAAACAAATTTTTGGGCTCCAAGGATTTTTAATTTGGGAGGGGGTTAAACCCACGAGAAATTGATTGCCCTGGTTTCAAACCGTGGGAAAATTCTGATTTTTTTGCCTCAGGGGCCCTAAGGTCCAGTGTTTTTGCTCTAGCAGAAAAAAACAATATGGAACCATTATCAACGCCTAGTAGGAAAAAGGGATAAAACAACAAAATAATATCTATCCCCAAAAAACCACATTATACCTTACTTTTTTTGGAAGAGACAACATTAAGGGCTCTCCCCCCTCCCCCCAAATAAAAAATGCTTAAAAACCCAAAATTGGGTAATTTTAAACTATTACTTCCAAGTGGGGGGGTCAAATTTAAGACTTTTAATTATTAAATACCATCAATTTTAGAAAAAAAACTATGTTCATTATCTCTATTCCCCACATAAAACCAAAATTCAAGTCAACGTAAAAATTTGTGTGGGGCCATAGGCCAATTTCCTTACAAGGCAACATGCCGAAATCCACAAATGTACAGAGTCCCTTTGGGGGGGGCCGAGGCCGGTTTCAAAAAGGGGGTCAAAGGTAAAACACAGAAGGATTCCGAAACAAAATTTTATCAAACCTAAAAAATGGGCCCAAACAATAAACGACCCTCAGGATTCTATAGGGAGATATGGATGAAAACCCCCTTCAGTTTCAAAATTAAACGAGCGGAGCTCGGTTCCTGGTAAATAGTTAATCAATGTAACTCCAATATATCAGTTTTACTAATCATATGTTGTTCTATAAAAAAAATAATGAGGTATAATGTTTCAATTACTCTTGTACAAAACCCTCAAAAACAAATTTTTTTTTTTCCCGCAAATTTTATTTTTTTCCTAGCAGTTTTATGGTTTTTTAATGATACACAAATGAAAAATTTATATTTTCAATGTTCTATAACATTTAAAATCAATTGGTTTTATAGAGTCTAAAATTTCTTCTAAATCTAATAAAAAAAGGTAAAGTAACATTTCTTCAAGTTGGGAATATTTTAAAAATTGTTTATTAAGAAAATATAAATTTGAAAAAAGGAGTTAATTAGTTTCCATCAAAAATTATTGTTTTTGTCTAGGTTTTTTTGAAGAGAAATATATAATTTTTTTATAAATAACCCACCCTGTACAAAAACTAAAATCTAGTTCCAAAAAACTGGACGCTTCGGAGTTTGAGAAGCTGCTCCCAGGTTTTGGGAAAGGTCAATGGGGGGCATGAAAGACCAGGCGATATCTTTTTTGGGGATTGAGGCCAAAAGGATGACAAAAATATCCCCCGACTCAGACAAGGTTAGCTGCACCCCCGACTTGTCTCCCAAAATACCCCCAAAAAAAAGCTAGATCCTTCCATGCTGCGAGTTGAAAAATTTTTATTAAAGGGTGACCTCCCCCGCAACCTATCAAAATAAAAAAGAGGGCGCCCCCCTGGGGAAAAAATCACAAAAGTCCCCTTTCGGGCCAGCACCACCAAAAGCCTCTTAAAAGGGGCTGCCCCGACTAAGGGGAAGAAAAAGGTGAGAAGAAATTTTCCCTTCAATCAGGGAAATTTTTCCTAAGCCTAAAAAGAGGGGCCTAAGAAAGAGACAAGGGCCTCGGGACCCAAACCCCCTTCGACTGAACAAAAGCCCTGTAGCAAAGGAGTAAAAACGGATTGGGCAACTTTTGATAGGGGGTGACATCCTAAGACATAATGCGAACTGAAAAGGGCCGGGACGGGGGAAACCTCCGGAAACATGGAAAAAAGGTCTTTGGGCTCGGGAACTACTACCGGTCCCAGGGATGGAGCACACAAGGAAATTGCTGAGGCAGCCTGTCCATCATAGGCGTCGAAAGGCCGGAAAGAGCTTGAGCGACCCGCTCCACACAGCTAAACCCTCTTGCAACCAAGTTCGATCAGCCACCTCAAGCTCCTCCGTCTGGTTGATAAGTCGCAACCTAGCCCCTAACTGGCCCACCCAAACAAGAAACTTGCTTCTGTTGCCCTGGAGGGGGGTTTCAACAAAGCCCTTTTGCCCCTCCCACTCTTCCAACAGAGGCCTACACAAATTCACTTCCTCCGAAACACTCGTTCCCTCCCTCCAGGCAACAGGTGCACCAGCCCATAACAACTCTACCAGCCTCCGCAACTCCACCATACTGGCAACCGACACAGCCTCACGAACCTTCACTTCAAAGATCAATTCCCCTAGTTAAGGTAGACCACATTGAAACTCATTTTTTTGGAAAGAAAAACAACAAGGAACACAAAAACTAGAAATTCTCAAATCACCAAAATTCAATAAATAAATAAATTCAACACAAGGCCTGGTCTGGCTCCAGGGCGAAAAGAAAGATGAACAGCCACCTGCCACAACGAAGACAACAGCACACAGGTGACTCACGTAATACTCTGAAAAACAAAAACCTAGAAACCTGAAATCCCTCCTGAGCCAGTGCAACTATCTTTTTTTATTTATTTATTTTTTGTTTTTTACAAAACAACAAACGGTTTAAACGTGCAAACAAATTTGTTTGTTTTCATTTTATTATTTTTTTCAAACTCTTATAACTTTCTTTTAAGCAACTCCTTTCTTTAAATTTAAGTTTTAGTTTTTTTTTACTTTGATCTTTTTTCGACCACGATCTGCTACCCTTTTGCAACCCACCCCAACAAAACTAATATACCATCGAAAGGGGGGAGTACATTTGGACTCAGGGGGACATAAACAAAAACAAATTACGTCCCAAATGTAATTTTTAAAAAAAACTTTTAAATCCAAAAAGATAAAAAAATTTTAAAACAAACATTTAAAGACAAAATGCTTTTTTGCTCGTTTTAGGTTCAAAAACATTTCTAAAGTACTAACAAAAATTTTAAAAAATTAAATTTAAATTTCTAAAACAGATAACAAAAATAAAAATTAAAAAGGGATAACAACCAAAATAAAAGTAACAAAATATGAGAATAGATTAAATGACCAATTTGTAAAAAAAAAAAAAAAAACAAAATGATCAACAAACTACCCCACATAATCTAAAAATTTGAAAATATTTACGGGAAACTAAAAATGAACAAATCTAGAAAAAAACATAATAACATAAACGAAAAACACTTAAAAAAACTACAAAAAAACAAAAATAACAAAAAATTAATAAATACAAAAAGGGCAGCTTACTACCTGGGCCTGGGAATGCAAAAAGTTATTTAGAGGTTAGGCCAATTTGAAAAGTAAAAAAAAAAAAAAAAAAGGGTTGAGGTAACAATTTTACCAAAAACCTGCGGGCCAGGCAGGGCAGCTCCTAATTAAGAAAATAAAATTGGATAACAAGCCCATGAGAACCTTGTTAACAAAGAATTCTAAACCCCCTCCATGAAAAAAAAATATAAAAATAAGCAAATTGAAAATAAAATCTATAAAAACTCCTTTCAAAACAAATTCCCCCTCCCCGCACTGAAAGTCCCAGAGTCCCCCAAACAAGTAACCCCCCCCACACTAAACTTTTCACAGTACTCCAAAAAGTATTATTTCTTCTTTTTTTTTTAAACACACAAAAGGTGGCCGTGAGGGGTGAAGAAGATAAAGGATTGATTTAACCTGTATGCTGAAGTCATCTGCCTGAAAAAAAAGCAAACACGCAGCGAGGGAAGGGAGAAATAGGGGGGCGCTCCCTTTGGGGTCGCAAGGAAGGCCCCCCCGTAGGTTCTCCACACGTCTCCGGCGACATCAAGGTGGAAGGAAAACAATGACGACCCCATCCCCCCTCCCGGACCCTGGAGCCAAAAGACAAAGATTTCTTTAGCCGGACATTGACTACGTAATGTTATATAGGCCTATTTTCAAAAACTAGATAAAATTCCAAATCTATGAGGTTATCTCAGATTTTGGAAAAGGTGAAAAAAGTAAATTTTCTAGGCATGGTTACCCCTCTTTTTAGAAAAAAAAATTTTATATGTATGAAAAAAATGTGTATACAAAAAAATAATTAATTTTATTCAAATATTATTTACCATTTAATTCTGAAAAGAAATGTTTGTATTAAGAGTCTATTAAGAGGTGTCGGCCTTGTTGGTTTTAATCCCATAAGAACAACGTTATTTGTGAATCCATATTTTTCTTTTATTTATTTACTATAAGCCTTGTAGGAGGTGTCATTTTAACAGTATCATATTGCGCATTGAGTTTGCTTTTGAAATTTTGAATACAAACGTCTAGTTAAAAAAAAGTGAAAATAAAGACTAAACTAAATGCAAAGACATAAAAAAAGCATTAAAAAAGTAGCATAAAACTTACGTAAGCATTTGTATATTCTACGACTAAACCTTTATATCAGGTAAATGATGCATAGTAGATGGGAAGTCAATATGAGGCTAGCCTTGAGCATAGTGGAGGGAGGATTAGCTGGTTGATAATCCCGTCAATAAAAAAGTGACGTATTTAAATGGCAATTTATTTGAGACATGTCGTAAAATGTACAAATGCTTATCATTCTATGGCTAATATATATTATTAAATCTACCATATATTTATTCTTATATTCCTTTAATTATATACTTTTGTTTTTCAAACTCATTATTGTCTTGGTTTGTTTATAACCAAATAAGATTGTGTTACCTGGTAATACCAGCATTGCTGGCAAAAGGCCTATGTATATAAATTTTTAAATTTATAGTTTTCACTGTCTAATTATGCCAAGTTTTTTATGTATATATATATTAAGCACTGGAAGAGTTTTAAATGCAATTTTTCAGTATTATTCATAGGTAATATTGTATAAATTATTATTTTATTGCCACCATGAAACTGGGAGGTGGGTACCTCTCACACTTCCCCTAATATTGTGTCCCGCTTTGAGGGCATCTAAGGATATGATCATCTAATTATAGATGGTAGCAGATACTTTAAGTGTTATTTGTACATTCGCTTCAACACACAGAACATTTCATACAAAACGGTCATTTACTAGAGTAAGCGTCATATCATTGTGAGCCTGGCCGATTGAGCTGAAGACACTCCTCTCTACACCCCTCGCCTAGCGAAGTTGCCATATATACAATTTCACTAATTGCCAGTAGGAACTGCACTTCTACAGCTGTTCCGTTCAATGTGATTGTTTATTTTGGTTTCATTTGTTATTCTTCAACATATATAAAAAATAATCTAATCAAACCAAATGAAGTATTGTTTTATTTTGTCTATTTTCGTTATTATTTTTATTTTTATATTTTTTTACTATTGTAAAGTTTAATATGCTTGTATAGGTAATTAACTGTAGCGTATATGTTATTTGTTTGTGTTATATCTACGTTTTACATTTTATTATTAAATTATACTTGTATGATCTAAATTATTATGAGTGTCAACGATTTGAATCATGTGGAAAGTGAAAGAATTGATGACAGGAGTATAACTCAAACTCCACCATGAGAAAGGCGGTATGAGAAAACAGATTTTAACAAACATAATAAAAGTATCATCACAAATCATAACCATAGTCGAAAAATGGCTTTGATAGATTCAAATGGCAAAGGAGGTTTAAAGTGACTGTCGGAAAGGGAGGGAGATTAATTGTTTTGCATGGCGGAGCAGAAAAAAAAAGATTTTTTACAAGGAAGTAAACTTATATTTCGATCTGAAAAATCGAAACTAACTCACATTACCATTCAGAAGTGAATGCAGAATTTTATTTAAAGAGTGGTTTGTAAATGTCCTTAAACAGCTTGAAGAAGGATCTGAAAGGACAATGCAAATTATCACTTCAATTGCAGAAAAATTTCCGAGAGCCAATTGGAAAAAAATTAAATCCAAGATTGGCTGAAGCAGCAATGATGTTCAATTCAATGATGATGAGCTAAGAGATTAGTTCAAATGGATGCTATTAAAAAAGCTTCAAAAGCTTTTGAAATTGATAAGATATCATTTGGAATGGGACATGAAGTCATCCTCCTAACCTTTTTTATAAAAACCCCATAGAACTTATCTGGGCTCAGATAAGGGAAGAAATTGCTATGGAGTAAAAGCATAGAAGTACTTTTAGGATAGCAGATTTTGAGCGACTAATGATCAAAGCACTTGATAGGGTCACAAAACAAGACTCCGAAAAATGTATGCGTCACATTGGGAAAATGCAGGATGAAGACTCCACCAAAAGTTTATTAACAACGTGATAATTGAGCCACTTATAATTAATTTAGCTGAAGACAGCTCAAGTAGGCCTACAGCCTCTTCCGAGAATGACAATGATGAATACGGTCAAATGACTGATAAAAGACATATTATATGTCTATTATCAGTCATTTATAAATACATTAATTGAATTACCATAGAATTTAACTAATTATATGTTTTTATATTTAAAATTAACAAATTTATTTATTTTAAATATACACTAAGCTCGGTATAGTAATAAGTGCAGGAAATATTTTGTTATGAATACTAGGTAAACTAGATGTTCGAGTCGAAAATTATAGCATATAAGATTCATTCAAACAACGTTCAAACTAAAAATAACCATAGCAATTAAAAATATCTTTCTCAGCAAACTTGCAAAATCATATAATGAACAGTTATTGTTTAGTTGACCCATTTCGCCTAAATCCACTTACGAACTTAAATTGCTATTTATAAAATCCACAGTTTAATAGAATTATAAGGTATGAGAGTTAAATTTTATATAATTTCCAAGTAATTGAAACAATGGCCGACAGGTATGTTTAGTAACTGTAAACTTTATATTAGCCTTGATTTTCGTAAATCTACTTTGGTTATCTGTAAATTCTGAACTACGTAATCAGCCAATCTTTCCTTCGTCGTTGCTGTTGCTGAAATCAGCTGATTGATTCTGGCATTTATTAGTATACAACAAATTCTCAGATACAAATCCTAGTGTCTTTGGTAAATAGTGACACAGAAAAATATATGTGTGTTTTGAATTGTACATGAGTAGAACTGGCGTCACAGACGAAATACCCTGGTTCATAATGATATAACGTGTTTTTTAGTGCGTGGTCAACTACTGGTGCACTTAACTTACTGTTGTTATGATTTGGTGTGTAAAACAATAGTTTGCTGAAAGTCTTACATTTTATCTAACAGATATACAATAAAGTTTATTACTTTATAAGAAAACAAATATTTCAGTGGGATAATGGCCATAAATTAACAATATTACAACAAAATAGGAATCATTATAATTATTATAGATTTCTAACATAACACCTTCTTCTAGGCTGTAAAAATCATCAAAACTTTATTTGTTTCCTAAATTGAAAAATAGGAAGCCTACATTTTTTACTTTCCCCCATACGCGTTAGAAAGTATTGTGATTGTCCAAAAAAATTTGTTTACAAGTTGGTCTAAAAATCCATTTTAAGGTTCCCTGAACACAAAAAAGTGCTTTTTTTCGAAAAAAATGTTTGATGTCTGTCTGTATGTGTACTTCACTGGAGACTAAAGGGATGTATCGATTTTTATGAAATTTGGTATATCGGTTTATTCAGCCAATATCTCCAGACTGTTTTTTTGAAATTTTAGTTTTTCATATTTTTATAGGCAACAAAAAAATTGACTTTTCTCAAAAACGGCTTTAACAATTTTGATTAAATTTTCAGGAAATATGTGAATTACAATTTAAAATATTTTAGTAAAAACCTCATGTCTCTAACTTGACTAATGTTCGAGTTTATGAAAAAAATTTGGGAATCAAACTGGTAATTTTCAAAGTTTTGATTTTTTGTGTTTAATATGGGGAAAGTTTGTGCCAATTCTTTGGAACCATTTATTATATCAGAAATGGTATTATTTTACATCCATGTAATAAAAGTTCTGTTGGGATTGAATGAAGTGAAAAATGACTATATTTATCATTTTAAATCATACAAATGGTGAGGTTACGGCTATTGAGCCCTCTCTTACACCTAATCACAAAATTGAAAACATTAAACTGTAAATAATAATCTATATAATACAATGGATACACACACAGACAAACACACTAGAAGTTAATTAATAAAAAGTAAGATATTATAAAAAATAGCAAATAATAATCTGTTTATCATTTAGCAATAAGGATTTAAATAATAAAAGCCACAGCAATATCACTGTATCCATGAAATATTTTATACTTTGAATTATAGTTATGATATCCATTACTAACTGGTAAAATCAACCGTTACTATTGACAAAACGGTGGTACTTCCTCAACCAGACACCCTTTCTTCTCATATCACCTTATATTGATTGATGTATGGTTTTTAAAATCAGTTTTCAAAACTTTTATCTTGAATAAATGGTGTGATATTCATCTTTTATCTTTGAAATTCATATGATATGATTCAGAGAATGACTACAAATGGAGTGGAGCCTACGAAGGTACCATTCCCTGGATTCATAGATCCAGGGTTGCCCAGTAGATGTACATGGAAGCCAGGTACATCTGACAAAGATCCACATCGCCACATCAAACCGTGAGTGTTGATTGTTTACTGAAGTGAAGTACTTCACCACAAATATTATGTAGATTTTAAAACTAGTGAAATTTAGATCTAGTGCTGATGTCAATAAAAATAAGATAAATTGTAAAAAACATAATTGAAGTATGATTTTTTTAAAAAATAAACTAAGATTCTTTACACCCCATAAAAGTTTAACATTTTTCCATACCTAAAACTTATTATGTTACTGTACTAGATTTTTTATTTACTAAATATTGATTAAGATGGGGAATAGTGTTAAGAAGACTTACATGGTTCGTTTAATGTGTTAATGGACATTGTAAAAATACTCATAAATCTGCCAGTTTAAGTAAGTTACCTCTTTCTTGTAATATAATAAAAACTAAATTATCTTGTTAATTTGAAAACATTTCATTTATAAATTATATTTTTATATCTTATATTTGGCCTGTATTGATAAAATTAGTTGGCCTACAATGAAGAAATAAATCCTAAGAAAGTCAGCATTTCGGCATAAGTTTTTTTTGGATTCTCATCTTTAAGTTTTTGTTATGTTGACCATTGCCTTTTTTAATAGGGGTGCACACTGTGAAGGGCGCTAACAATTGTGGTAACATATTATTTCCAGAGATATACATTTGGTTGAAAAGGAAGCACTCTTGTGTTAAGAAATTCCTTCTAATAAATCATATTATCAGTACAGTTCAATTAATTTAGTAATAAAATAAAGAGCCAAGTTAAATCACAGAAGGTCGTTAAGTTCGAATTATGAATTGAGTAGGTGTTATCTTATTTAGATAACATGATTTGATTGATTATTAGTTTGAAGAGAGTGCTTTTAACATTTTTTATGTGTAATAAGGCCATAACTTATCATACTGAGTACATAGTCTTAAATACCAGGTTTTATCATTTGTCTAATGTTGTCAGATCACAGTGATTAATTGAAAACTTAATTTGTAATTTAATCTAGTATAACAGATCCCTTTTCAGATTTTATTTTATATACTGTACCTGCTGTTTTTAACTGTCAGTATGATATTGCTGTGTACTAACTGTTTCCAAATGTGTCATAGTTAAACTTTTTAAATTAATCAATCTCTTGAATACCTATATTTACTGTAATAATTACAGTAAATATAGGTATTCAAGAGATTCATTAATTTAAAAAGTTTAACTATGACAATTATTGTTTTACTTTTTTTCATTCTTTTCATTCTCCTTGCTTTGACCCTGCACTGAACTCTTTGTATATGTCATAAAGATTAATTGACTATATATCTATTTAATAAATAAAGAGTTTCTGTATATGCTTACTACTATAGTGAATTTTTTATTTTATACTAAATTTACTACAGAAGTCAAATCTATTTAAATGATAAATCGCGTTTGCTATTTGCTCCATCTGCCTCTTCCTCCACTTCTCTGCCCTCCTCACACTCCTCCCTATCTCATGCTTCAACTCTCATTCCTCCTTTTTTATAAATTGTTTGCCTATCCAACACAATTAGATGTTGAGGTTCTATTGGTAGGCCTACTATCTTAAAAGATACAACTTATGTATTTTTGATACGATTTTCAATCTCATGAATAAATTCATCTAATTCTAATTTTGTCTTCTATACACGTGATTGTTATAGAAAAACAATTTATAAAAAAACAAAAAACACAATATTTTGACAGGTATCAACTTGTTATCTTCAGTTGTTACTGCTTTATCTTACAATTCAATTCAAATAAAAAGAACAAAATATGAAAAAGTTATCTATATCTATAAAAGGCAAAGCCCTGGCTAACTCACTCATCACTAATTCTCCAATTTCCCATGTGGGTAGAGCTGAAAAGTTGTACACTGTTTCTTTATGACTTAAATATGACTACTAAAGTATGTTCATCTTGATAAAATACTCCTAAGGGGTAGAAACTGCCCCTAAAATATTGTTCCATAAGGATAACATTGAGTTGATTGTAGTAATTTAATATCAGCTGTTTTGTAAATAAATAAAAATGTTTATTTTGTATGTTTGACATTATCCTATTGATGCATTAAGAGCATTTAAATATCTTCAGCTGTTAAACAAAAACAAATGAAATCAACATGTTTGAACATGCTAAGTAATACCATTAGGTATTTATACTAATAAATAGGTAGCAACACAAGTAGTGAGAGTGAGTACTGTAAATAAGTTTAATATTGTGATTTTACGTTTTACAGTTAATCTACTATTATTTGTAGTTAAAAGTAACATGTCAAGTTGTATCGAGTGCAGCGAGTATTGGGTTTGACACATGAAGCGTGCAGGGGTGTCACATAGTTAATAATAAACAATGAACACAAAAGATTATTAAGCCTAAAACTGATGAAGTCGATAATCGATGAATTTTATTTGTTGCTGTGGTGATAAATGTTGATTTTCGACAAATTAAATATTGTCCCGTTAATAATGCTATTACACTGTTAAAATTAAACCTACATCTTCTAATTTAGTCTCATTTTAAAGTAGATATTCTAAGAAAGAAGAATGTATACGTTTTCATTGTATTCAAACAACATATGTTTTGAGAATAACGCCATGATTTAGAAGGCTGTGCAGAGTCACTCGTTCAGAGGCACGGCACTGTACGTGTATGGGTGGGCGGGTGAGTCAATACCATTCTAGGTGTACGGGTGAACGGGTGGGTCAATATCACTGTACGTGTAGGGTGGGTCAATACCACAGTATGTGTATGATAAGGGCGTGTGGGTTAATACCCACAGTACGATGTATGGAGTGGGGGGGTGGTGTCAATACCACAGACGTGTATGGGTGGCAAGGTGGGTCAATACCACTGTACGTGAGCACTGGGATATCAGAAGCGGCTCAGAGGGAGTGGAGTTGGGTCAGTTACATCATACTTACTGGCTATACTAATTATTACCCTTTGAAATTTTTTTTAATATTGTTTATTAAATTATTTAATATTTTTAATATATTTAATATTTTTTATATTGAAACTTAGCGTCTGGTTGGAATCAGGTTTGTTTACGATATTAGTATTTGTGGGTTCTATAATTTATGCATTATTATATTTTTTATTCTAAGTATAATGTTATAACTTTTCAATCAAGAATATTATTTGAACAATGTACTTATAAATTAATTATGTATTAGATTACAACAACAGTATGTCTTTCTGTGGTTACGGTAAATTCTTAGTTTTTTACTTATAAAAACATAGATATATGTATAATAACCTCACACATGTATATATTTGAACTCAGCACAAAATTTACAATATAATGGCTATTTCACTGTTATATGTGGTGTGTAGTTTCTGATGTAGCCCTATTGGTCATGTAAAGATTCCGTTTAAAACAATAAAAAGTTTGTTTTAAATTCAGTAGTAACATATACAATTTTTATAAAATTGTGGTTATACTTTTTCATCACTTTACAACTCAAGACAAACAAATTGATATACAACTTGGTAACCATAGGTAGAGATTTATATTTTTTACTTTTTTTAGAGAAATGCTTGCAAAACATGCAAAAATGGCACAGTTAGGGAAAATATAGTCATCAGTTCTAGGGTTAAGTAGTAAAAATATTCAACCTATCTAGGAGTGTATAATATACCAAGTCCACAAGACTTATCAAGACATGACTTTCTAAAAGAGTCCATCTTAATTTATACTTATGTAGTTGTTAAGGGCTTTCCTACATTGATATGGTTTAATTGATTCTTAAAAAATCTAGTTTAATTTTAAATATAGAATAAAGTATTAAGACCTGAAGATGACAGGATTCTTTATATTTTTATTACTGTCAAAATGTGTATGTTTTTATAACATTGGAAATCTTCAGGAAAAAAATCCAATACACATTCTGTTAACTCTTTTGAGACCAACTTCCGATATATCACATCGGAATTACACGGTTGGTCTTCCTGGCTTACTTTTTAGGCCGGTCTCAAAAGCGTTAAATTAGAGTTGATAAATCAAATTTGGCTGAAGTGAAATTGGCTTGTAAGACTGAACCGACTAGTTTACAATTTTTTTTTAATATTGGGCTATTTATAAATCATTGTTTCTGCTATGAATTTTCACTGATTTTCATTGTACCAAAAAAATAACATGTTCAGTGTTGAAGTTTTCTTATGTTTTTAGTTTCACATTTAAAGTTGGTTGTCTTATTGTAACACGTCACAATATAAATAAACCAATACAGTGTATATAAATTGTTGGCACCTGCCTTTTTATTGTGTTTTATGGTACAATAATAAATAAATAAATAAAAATACAGGAAAATTTTTACCTTTCTGATTAATCATCTCATAATGAGAAAGTTTATATATCTACTCCTACATATTAGAGATGGCTAAAAGTTAGAAATGATTGTTTACTATTATTTAATAATGAAATAATGTTCACAACTTATCGATAACTGAAACATTTTTTAGCCATGATCGATCACACATTCTTCCTGACATTCTGCACGCAATTGGTGAGACTCCACTCGTACGACTCAATCGTATACCACAGTCAGAGGGAATCAAGTGTGAAATGCGTAAGAAAAAACAAGTAAATAATAAGTTTGTTTAATAACTTTTTATATTTATTTTATTCGTGTATTTTAAGGTTAGTCTAGGTTTTTATAATTGGAGGTGTAGAAAAAGAGCCAATTATAACATCAAAAAAGTATGAAGAATATTTATGTTCTCTAGCAGCTTCTCTAGCTAGCTGAATGAACTTCATCCTATGGATATGGCTCATAGGGGAATAGACAGGGGAACTTTGTACTGAATACGACTAGCCTTTACCCAAATTATGAAACGTACATCTTTTGACATGAAATGTAATTGAAATTTATGAGACTGCAATGATGACCTATCCCCCACCCTCCCACCTTTCAGACAATCATGACTAATGATAATAGTTGCGATTGATCTCTCCTAGTATAGAGGAAGTTCCATGAATCGTTTATAGGCTACTAATAGGTTGAAAACCTTTTTTTTAATTTTGGTTTAGCTTGTATTCTGCTTCTCGCTTTTGTCATGAAATCTATTATACCAAGTATTGACTATATTATGCAATGCAATCCTTTGTTCATTTCTTCCTCATTGCCATGAAGAATTTTATTAAAAAGATGAATCATTAATTTCTCTGTAATTTTGCGAAACGTGGTTTCGCAAAATTGATCAACATAATATTTATACATTTAGTACAGTACAACCTCGATTATCCGGCCTCGCTTTATCCAGCAGTCCATGTCATCCGGTTCGGGTAGTAGATAACAATAAAAATTATTAACAAAATACAATTACAGTTAATTGGAAGCGCCTTTCGGTTTTGAAATGCAAATGTCGTACACGAGTGTATTGTTTTGCATTGCGCTGTATTGACTAGTCAACCTCTCTAGACAAGCGGTCACTTGTTACTGCGTAATAATTCAATAATGCGCCTGAAGATCCAAGCTGGTAATGTTGTTTACTTTTGTTCAGTGTGGCTGGCTGGAAGAGTTCATTTCGCAACTGGGAAAGTGGAACATAAATATCTTTCATATTGTATTGTAAAGTAATCGTGATAAACATCGTTCGTTTCATAACAATTGCTGCTCATCGCGTTGCTTCACACGCAATTGTAGGCGCCCCGCTTACACATGCTGTCTGTTATCAGTTACTTAACGTGTTTCTCCAATAAAACTATTCATGACTTATGTTTTATCCAGATTTTATCGTATCCGGCTTGACGTTCGCCACATTAGGCCGAATAACCGAGGTTGTACTGTATTTATAATCTAATCAATTTTGTTGTGAGACATTAATTTTTTTTTTTTTATTTCAATCAATTGTTATATACTAATTAATTAAGAAATGATTTTATTTAACGTAAATAGTAAATATTGAGTTTTTTTAAATACAACTCCACAACTCTAAATTAGAAAATATTAAATGCATTTTGTATACTTTCTAGTAAATTTATATGTTGGAATTCCAACATCAAGCTCAAATGAAATTCATTATTGGGTCCAGATGTGAGATGAGAAGTGATGTAGCAGATAACTGGCATGCCACTGATTTCATACAACATATCTAATTTAAAATAATCAACCTCACTGTACTGCTAGGGTTTATCCTTGAATGTTTTAGTTAAGCTTGCAGATGTGTAGATTTAATCTTACTATTTCATATTCATAAGGCCTGTCAGGTTAATTAGGTTTACATTCTGTTTGTTTATCATAAAATAAGTTGCATTTATGATCCAAGGCAATTTCCCTTTCCATTTTTTAAATTGGAGTTTAAATTATAGGGCACCAAGCCATAAATTAATATAGTATTGGAAAGATTGCAATCTTCCTTGACAAAATAAGTCAACTAACGTGAACGTTTGGCAAAAATTGCTTTCAAATTGTAGTAAAACTAAGAAAAGTTGGCAGTTGTAGGGCGGTGTCCTTACAGCTCAATGTAATTTCAACACATTTTAGAAGTAAAAGTATTTGGCAGTGGTTGAGAAATGGGATAAGTCTGTCTGTTGTTGAGATTGGGAGGTTCATGGCATTTTCTATCCTTTGTGTTCTAATTCCATTTTTTAAAGTTATGAATAACAGAAACTTCAGCTTCTCAAACTTTGAAACCTTTTCTGTGGTTGAGCTTATGGATAGTTTCAGCGGTAAAATCAACATATATAGCAGGAGGTGTGGGCATTGAAGTTTGTAAATCAAGTTTTTGAAGGTCAAATCAAAATAAGTTTATTCCTCGAATTTACATACAAAAAGAAATAATTTACAATGCACTTCTATTTACAAACAATAAATTCTTAACTTAACAAATAAATTTAATAATGGAGAATAAAATAATGCCCACACAGATAAACACCTGTGCATGGGCATGAGTCGTCATTTTCAAAGGTTATTTAATTTGAAAAAATAAAAAATGAGATTAATTGAAATGTTGTTAAATTATCAATATACACAAGCAAGGATGTGTTGCAATTTATTTAATTGGATCTACCTAGAAATTTATCGTAAGTGTAAATTTGTTGAAGTGAATAATAGGAATCTAATAAAAAATATATGTAGAAGTAAGGTTTCCGAGAATCTCTTATGTTAAAGAGGTGGTGGAGCTGGTAATGTCACTTAAGATGAATAGGACCAGTTAACTTGGAAGGAAAAGGATTTGGCCAAAATTTTTTGTTTGCTAAAATGTGATAGTAGGGCAGCTTTGTTGGGGATCTCTAGTGTGAGGAACAGCTTTTATAATATGTTGAAGTTAGTTTTCAGAATGGTTGAGCTTATGATCTGATGCTAGTTAGTCTGAAGAAGGTAAGCATTGGAAACATTGTTTGGAACTGAGTTAAATGTAATTGATTCTTGACCAGATTGGTGGAAAATGATGTTAATGCCTCTTTTATGTTTCTTTCTCTGGGTTTACTAGATCAATTAATTTTTATTTAAAAAAATAAAAATTTGATACCTTATTTGTATTAGACTTGTAGGCACTAGTTCTTTTATTAATTCTGAGAAACAATCGTTAAGGAGATGGATAATATATTTTAAACACTTATTTTCAGTGGCCAAATGTGAGTTCTTGAATCCTGGTGGAAGTGTGAAGGACCGGATAGGCTACCGGATGGTTGAGGAGGCAGAGGCAGCAGGACTATTAAAGCCTGGATGCACACTGGTGGAACCGACTTCAGGAAACACAGGAGTGGGAATAGCTTTGGCTGCAGCTGTCAAGGGTTACAAATGTATCATAGTGATGTCACAGAAGATGTCTAATGAAAAGGTAATGTCTGTTCATAAGGATGTACATTAGTATTTTTGAGAAGCTATATCATTAAATATTTGCATTGTAAAAAAAGAAAGATTCCAGTACAAAAATTAAATTTGATTAGACAGGCATTTATTGTAATTAGTGCCTTATTGTAATCAGGCCCTTATTTAAAGTAGGGCATTACAATTAATTAAGTTTCATTGATACTAAATAATATTACATCAGCACTCATTAGTTGTAGCTCACATTAACTCTTTTCTTGACAACCATAGTCATTTATATTTAACAAAATTGCTAGCAAAGTGGAATTATTGGTATCATTATCTTTTCAAAATTATAAAAAAAAAAAAAAAAAAAATGACTTCATTACAATATGTAGAAAAACTAAATTTGCATTTATTTAAACTGTACAATTATAATTTTAATATTGTTTCGCTAATATGGAAGTTTATCACTTGTCTTTATTAAAACTGTAAACTAGCTCTTTGATTAAGGCTACCAAATCTCTGTTTGATAGCAGGTAGTTCTTGAGTTCTTCTTGAGGAAACTTTACCATTGAACTCGGTTTAGGAAGCTTAGTAAATAGTCTCTCTTCAGCCTTAACATCAAAATCAGCCTAAAATATTTTATGGGATCGTCATCAACCTTGTGAAGTAGTGCAGCCTTGAGCCTCGCAGAGAGTTCTACAATTGACTTTATTAGGATTTCTATGTGTGACTTTGTTTGAGGATCTTTGTCCTGAATCAAAATGCCTGGTAACCTCACTTTTCAATATCTTGGTTTTTAATCTCACAAAGCAACTCTCCTTGTGGCCACCGGCTATTGGTCTTGCAAGTGGGCACTGCCAATATTCCCCCTTCTAAATTTTGGTTTTTGGTGGAAAATCAAGAAACTCTACCCCTATCATTGCTTGAGGGGCTTATTATCTTGCCCTACAAGTTGACTGTTGGTCTTGTGGATCTCGACTTACGGTGGAGTTTGTCTTACGGCCTTGTGGAGGACACGTGCATTTAGCTTTGTTTCTGGATCTTGGACTTCAACCTTGCTCGGTGATTTGGGGTTGTAGACAGATTTTGGGTTAGTAGAGCTTATATATTCAGACTTTTTTAAAATCTGGAAGTATATTCATATTCAGAAAAGGAATATTTTTTTAATTTGATGCCTTTATTAGGAGTTTAAAGTTAAAACTGCACATTTGTTGTTGGTGGTTTTTTATTCAATGATGCCTATTTATTTTGGATTTTGCAATTTGTAAAGATATATTCAGATTCAGGATAAGATGCCATTATTCC
>JAQJVL010008888.1:0-18039 GCA_035578905.1 Stictocephala bisonia
CATTAAAAACTCATTAAGGTCACGTGACCTGGACCCCCACCCTCGGTCATCGTCGGGACTAAATCTCATCATTGGGACGGATTTGAACCGCCAAAACCCTACTACTACTATGGTTGATATTTTCATGGTTAAATTTGATATAGTTACAATTTCTAAATTTTACGATGAACAGAAGTTTACAAACATTTACGTCAATGGTTGAGTAGGTAAATGGTCCTATATAGAATGTATAACATGATGATATAATTATTAAGTTACCACAATAAGTTCAATATTATCAACTCAACAATTGAGCAACAAAAAACACACAGTTTATTTAACAACGTTTGTCTCTGATATCAAAGTAAACAAGAAGCTAGTTTACAAGTTTTAAAATGTACTAAACACATTATTTCCACCTAAATGTAGATTAAATTAAAAGTTTATTCTAAACACTTTATAGAATTTTTCGACTACTTAAGCTCCTCAAAAAACATTATCATAACATATATTATTCTGGGATTTCTAGTGAAGTTTCTTCAAGTTACATTTATTAAACATATACTGGTCTGGAAAATCTTATCTCGACGATAGTTATAGCAACTAAACGTTTACGTCGTTTTCAATAATGTGAACGTATTAAAAATTAAATTACATTTAAATGAGAAAATAACGAAATTGTTTTATGATGAACATTACGTAAACGTTATGTAGATATATTTAAAAAAATATTTTTAGGCCTCCATACAACTTATTTATTAGTAGGCACTTTTATTTTTATTGCTTAGGGTCATGAGTTAAAATTTTAGGAGATCTATCAAATATCCTGAAAAGTGTTGCACCTTTAAGAATTTTGATCATAGTTCAAAATATCACTGTTTTGAAAAATAGTCTGACACAGAACTTTATCTAGAAGAATATATGGGACGCTTAGCTGACATCTTTAGTGGAGATTTATAGGATAATATAGGGGTGGTCACTGGTCAGCCCTCAGATAGGGGGCTTTCTTTACTTTAATACGAGTTTATAGTAAACGTTGTCCCGTTGGTTGTGGAACTATGTAATACACTTATTACGGACGTTAAATCAACATATACCCAAACATTATATATTAACGAATATTAGTTGGCAACAGTGTTGCAATGCTGTAACCATGTGATATTTGGGTACAAACTTTTAAAGAGCTCGGCCCTCTTAGTACCGACACGGCGTCCACTCAATGGTTGCCATCGACGTGGACATTGATATAGAGTCTGGGATGTCCATGTTGGATGGTAGCCAGATGTAGGAAAATAACTGAGTATCAGACTTGTTAGTTAGCTGACAATTAGAACAACACTACGTGGTTCAGATTTTATGTAAAGCTGTACATCACTTAGTTACCCTGGCTATTTGGCTATTAATAAATAGCTATTTCTAAGGAACAGTCGACCTTAGAGAGTAACAATGACTAAACTCGTTCATATACACTCATCACACTCTGTCGCCCCTCATATTTACTCTCTTTTTGACGATCTGCATCTTTCTAATGAATAATGAATAGTTAAAACACCGTTTGAAATAATTCGTTTATAATCTATTACAGTCTACGTGGATAGTTAATGTCGTAGACGTAGAACGTAGAATTCGAGCAAGTAGCTGAACTTGAGCTTTGAGTCAGCTACTTGCTCGAGTGCGTGAAATGTGTGTCTCGGAACAGGCCTGTTTAGTAAAAATTTGTTTTCGTAACGTGTGTAATGTTGTGTTGTTTGTGTCAGTTTTTTATTTTATTTTATTTTTTTTTTTTATTTTATATTTTAACGACGCCTTATGGCTGAACTTCAATGTCTGAAGATGGCACTTTGATGTCGAAACGGCCGTAACATTTGTTACGAACTTATGAGCTGATTGACGAAGGTAATTATTTAATTTAGTCTTATAAGCAGCTCAGGGGCTAGAAAATATGGATTTTAATTACTGTTTAAGTTGGTATTGTGAAACATTTATTTTAGACGGAAAAATCAATTTGGGTAATCTGTAAGTTTCGACGATCACGTCTGCCATTTATTTGTTCCCTTAGGACTTGGGACACTCTAAGTCAATGGAGCTCCTGGTGAAATTACGTCTCTTAAGAAGTACTCCGGAGAAAACACTTATTACAATGACAAAGAAATACAATAATATAATAAATGTTTATGTGGTAATCATTACTATTAACAGTTTCTAGTAAACAATCTAATATTATCAATGACACCATCAATCCCATTTCGCTCTTGAGTAAAATTAAAAAAGACAATCAACCCACTTACGTGCAGCTTGTGATTTATGAAACGAGTTTCAGCCATTTTTTTTAAATTTGATATTTGCATTAAATCAATGGACATGCCATTCCGAAGAACCAAAACCATACCAAATGGTTAAGACTTGTTATTAATACTTTTAAAACATGATTTCATAAATTACACTGAAAAAAATCCATTTTACGTGTTTCTTAAATCCATAAATAGTTTTCTTAGTACCTCACAGCATAATTTTAAAATATGTTGTTTATTATAAATACCATATAATATAAGATTAGTCCAATATATATTTTATTACGAGTACAATGTTGGTGTAAAATGATTTACCTATACAGTATGATACATTTACAATACTGTATAACTTAAATGTAAAGTCAACACGATAAAAAGTAATGTTCGGCTTTGTAAGCCGAAGTGAAGTGAGTTAAGTTTGTAGATGGACTCATGACCTCGGGCTTCCGTGTAACTATGGAAGTTCCCAGAGTTAGAACTCAATGTCCAATTTACAGTGACGATCCGCTGGGGTGAGTTTGTTCATCACAATGAACATACTTTAAAACTAAGTTTTAGCCTTAAGATCATTTTGGATATGTTTAAGTTGGGCCTAAAATTAAGATGATATTCTGGTAAGTACTTAATTCTTAGCAACTTACGAGACCTAGCTTTTTTTACTTTAACATAATTTTTGTTGTGGCCTGCATAAGAAGCTACCATGGTAAACATGTATGATAAAGATAATGATATTTAATAAATAGTAGACTGTAATATATTATATCAGTTTCAACTATTTTAACACATTAAATAATAAAATATTACAAATTATATCGTTTGAGACTTAATAATCATTGATATAGTCTCAAATTGGATAAAAATGTTTACTTTTAACCCTCCAAACTACTTTTATTAATGATTCATAAAACATTTATAATTATACTTGATCAACTCAAGTACAATGAAAATTTCAAAAGCATATCTTTAGTAATGTAGAGTTATTATTGCATATTATAGAACATCATTACAATTTTAAAATTAACTACACTAAACCTGTATTTAAATTTTTGCGTCTATCTACCCAAGTTGAAAAAAATGAGTATCCGAATTGTTGAATGGTGCTACCCATGTTTGTCAAGGGTGCCATCCATGTTGATCATGGAGTATCCAAGTAGGACAGGGTCAACCCAATTTGACAATATTATTTTACCGCAACATGAAATAAGCTCATCTTTCAGCTTCGCGAGGATCTCGACCTACAGCCTCACAATGGAACTCTGCCTATGAGTTAGGAGCTCAACTTACGGCATCACAAGTAGAATCTGTCTTTATCGTTACAAAATGACTTTGATTGTACAAATCGTTACAAAATCACTTTGTGCCATCCTCTAACACCGCAGAACTTAGAGCTTCGGAGCATTAAACAACCGTTGGAATGAAACTACAATGTTAAATTTGGAAACAATGTTTATTTTTAACCCCTCAAAACTACTTTAAATCATGATTCATAAAAACATTTTAATTCTACTTGGTCAACTCAAGTACAATAAATTTCAAATTGTGCGACAATGACATTTTCACGAAAAGTTATGTCAATGAGTGAGTACGTCAGTAATCCCAATTCAATTTAGTAAAAAGAAATTAGAAATTTATTTTTTCAGTATTTATGTAAGTTCATTAAACTCTAATATTTGTTACGTTATTGATATTTGAAACACAATAACATGTTCCGATATGTAATCAAAATAAATTTAAAATTAAATATAATCCATTTTATTCTCATTAAAAAAAATAAACTTATCATTTTGTCTCCGATTAACTGAATTCTCTCTTTTAATCTGTTACTCTCATAAACGGCAATTATTCTCACAAAAAATGCATTACTCTTTAAAGAGTGAGTATTGCAAATAATGTATTTTAGGTAACGTGTAAGTTTCGACGGTGATCACGTCTGCCATTTATTAGTTCCCTCAGGTCTTGGGATAATCTAAGTCAGTGGAGTTCCTCCTTGATGAAAACTTCTTACGAACTCCTCTGGAGAAAAATACACCTAAAAATGTATTAATTGGAACAGGCATATACAATGGCAACAATTGAGACAACGCTTAAAATTACCATAATTGATTTTAATCCATACAATTGTTCATAAAGATAAATGTTAGTAAATTCATAAATGGCTTATATTTTATTTCTGATAGTTCTGAATCTGTCGAAAACTATGGGAGTTTTCAAATAAAAACCACCCCAATTTTGCTATATAATTATTAGCTCTGCTTACATAATCGAGCGTGGTTTTATAGATTATAAAAGTATTGAACATAAACATAAATTTAACCAATAGATACATTTTGTATTAATATAAACAACTTGAAAATCTATATTAATCGTTTTTGTTATCCCTACTACATTAAAATAAAGAGTTTAAAATAAAAATCTCTATTGGTAAGCATAGTAAATAAATAAACAAATTCAAAATTAAACTGATCTAACAAATACTTTTTGAGAAAAAACTGTTTAGGAAACATGTTATTTTTACATTGAGAGTGCAATTGTTTATTTATTTATGATTTTAATTACAATTTTGAACAGTATATGCTGTTTAAAATCTAATTTAACGATAGTTTAAGTGGTTAATAACAATTAGATAACTGTATGTAAGTTTAACTATGATTATGAGGGGTAGGCATTATCATTATAAAATTATGACAAATAACTGAGAAAATAATTATCTTTAAAAAATTATTAATAATGTATCAGTTTAATATATTATTTTTATTATTTCAAAACGTAACGTTAATTAATTAATATAAATGACTAAAACTATTCAAAAAGTTTGAAAGTAATTGATAATATTTAAGCATAATATAAATATATTAACATTAACTATTGAAGGTTTGGTTGAAAAAATAAGAATAATCTTAGTATAAAAACAAATCCAGCCACATTTTTTCTAAACTAGAATACAAAACCTCAATTTAAAAAAAATCATTTCTCAAATCTGTGTATAAATATATTAGAAACGGTAAGCCTGAATGAGATTTCAGGAGCAATTGATGAATTATGAAAACGTCGATGAAAACTTCCCAGGTGCACCTTTTCAGCCTTATAATTCCATAATTAATCATATTATGTTTATTCATATCTTGTATAGAAGAAGAATTAATAGGTTTTAAAGAGTTTTATACATGTGAATTTTGATAGTTAAATATTATCTCTCATTCATTACGTTCACACTTTATTTTTATTTGTTATGTTTCTACCAAAAACTAAATTGTAATCTGTTCGGGTTTTCACTAAATAGCATTTTTTACTTCTACATAACTATAAATAAAGCTTTAACTATTGATAAAAGGTGTTTTAAGTTTATGCACAAATTTCTTAAATTTATTGTAAGAGATTCGTCGGTTCTCAAGAAATTAAAAGTAAATTTACATCAGTCTGACTTTAGCTCACTTGGATAGTTTATACACTTGGATTTATTTATAAACAACTATATACTGTAATAGTTTTCGTATATATACTGCAATAAATAAGTCAAACTATGAACTCAGGTAAAAAAGTTAATGTTTATATTTCTCCAAAACTATATGTATGTATTATGACAAACTATACATAATAAAGAATCAAATATGTAGTAGAAGTTATGATACCATACTAGAATATTATGACTACGGTACTAACTTAAAAAAAATATTTAATGAATAATACATACAATAATATATACAGGGTGTTTTGCGAGAGGTTAGCACAACTCCAGTATATGATAGTAGACATAAAAATAGGCAAAAAGGTTTCTGTAAACATGTGGCCTATCTCGCCTTGTTAAGTGTCTGTCTGTATTTATGTTTTTTTATTTAAAAAATTATTTCTCAAACATTCTTTAAGCTAATAATTTAAAACTTGTTATATTTGCTAGATTAGTTAGGGGTAGTTTAAATAAAAAAGTAACAAAATTATCTTTATCAGATTCAAAATGGCAACCATAATAAATTTTAAAAGTTAAATAACGTTAAAAACCACTATTTTTGTCCCAAATGTATCTGAATACTTTAATTTTTTTTAAATTTAATAACCAATTCAGATACCTCAGTTTTAAAAATCGGTTTGAAAATAAAAGAGCAAAGCCCTTTTTCATGTATGCTTATTTAGGGTTTTTTACTTGTATGAAGTTTACTAACCACATGTATTACTTCATGGTCATTATAAACAGCTGTTTTAATTATTTTAAATATCATATGTTTTTATGTGAAGCCCCTTTTAATGTATGCCTGTTTAGGGTTTCCTAAAAAAATAGCCTTTTGTTAACAACTAAATTTATTTTACATAAAACAAAAACACAAAATTTTATAATTGTATTATAAATGCTGTTCAAAGTGACGCCCTCCTTCATCAATGCATACTTCAGCTTAAAATAATGAATTAATCAATTTTATACTTTAAAATAATTAAAAACAGCTGTTTATAACAACTATGCAGTTATACATTTGGTTAGTAAACTTCATACAGGTGAAAACCCCTAAACAAGCATGCATGAAAACGTGCTTTACTCTTTTATTTTCAAAATTGCTTTTTAAAATTGAGGTATCTCTGAATTTGTCATTAAATTTACAAAATTAAAGTATTCTAGTATATTTTCAATACAAATAATTGTTTGAAAGTTATTTGACTTTTAACAGTCTTTATAATTGCCATTTTGAAACTGATAACGATAATTTTGTTCCTTTTTTATTTTAAATTACCCCTAAATATGTTAGAAAATATACCGAGTTTCAAATTATTAGCTCAAACCGTGTTTATGTAATAATTTTTTTAATAAAAAACACATACAGACAGAGAGACACCTAGCAAGCCGAGATAGGTCACATTTTTACAGAAACCTTTTTCTTATTTTTATGTCTACTATTACATCCTAAAGCTGTGCCAACCTCTCGCGAAACACCCTGCATATGTAACATTAAAAGCAATTAAAATATTCTCATTTTAAATCCATTCTTAGAATCACAGAACACGCAATTCCATTTCGTGATAACTGTTGTGACAATACAAAAAATATTCCTAGTAAATACAACAAATTAACTATAATATATTACTGTAATGATGCTATTTAGTAACAAACCAATAAAAAACCTAATATTATCAGTGATACTACTTTATATACCTGTACCTGATTATACGGTGATTAAACAACCACCCAACTTTATCTATAAGCCACACAACGTTGGTTAGGATTCCAAAGTAAAGCTGAAGGTGTTTTAGTTGTCCTGGATATTGGGGTATTATTAAATAGCTCTTTATTAGGAACAGTCCACCTTAGGGAGTAACCACGGCGGACTCCTCACTCTCATTCGTCCCTATGTTCGCCTATGTCTTGACGATCGGCGTCTTACTAATGAATAATGATTTTGTATTCGTTAAACATCTTTCACCATAACATTATTTGTTTACTGAATCAAGCATTCAACACAATGCTGAGTGAGTACATGGTGAGTGAGACTACTGATGAAACGAAGCCATTTCAACTAAAGTAGATTTATTCAAAATATTTATTAAAATTTAAACTGATAAATCACACCAAAATATCTGTTTGAGTTTTTAGAAATATTTGGTTGTACCTTACAGCATCATCTAAAATCAGTATATTATTTGTGGCAACAACCAGACAGTATATTATTAACAGATTATTACTGTACTACAAGTTTAAAGATAGTGAATAAATATTTACTTAAATTTAAATAATTGGTTATAGGTTGTATATATTTTTATAAAAGTGCATAGCAATTTAAGGTCAAAATGTAAAGTCAAAACGTAAAAAGTAATGTTCGGCTTTGTAAGCCGAAGTGAAGTGAGTTAAGTTTGTAGATGGACACAAGACCTCGGGCTTCCGTGTAACTGTGGAAGTTTACAGAGTTAGAACTCAATGTCCAATTTACAGTGACGATCCGCTGGGGTGAGTTTGTTCATCACATAACTAAGTGAGACTTTAAAACTAAGTTTCAGCCTTAAGATCATGATAAGCCTACAATGATTTAAAATGTAATATAACGTTTGTGCAGGGGAATTCAAGTTTATATCTCGGCAAATTAAACATTTCACAATATTAATTTAATTTATGCATTTCTTATTATAACTATCTTAACATTCTGAAGAGTGCAAAAGTTTACGATGAATTCTAATCTAATAATCAATTAAAACAGAATCTATAAAATAAGTTATCCGTTAAAATAATGTTTACTCACAACTGAAATTTTGCATTATACTTTTAGAGTTATTCTTTTGAATGCGTCATTTATTATTAATTAATATACACAAGTTCTCAACCATCAAATAGAAACAAAATATCAGGGTCTACCACCAGCCGATCCACGAAACACAAGTTTACGAGCCCACCTAACCACCCAAGACCAATAAGTTGGCAAACCCATTAATTTATACAATACACACGTGTGCAATTAACACTAATACAGTTTTAGAATAATTTGTGAATTTCAATTTTAACTTTCTTAAATTAAGTTATACATCAATAATTGTGCATGTTTTCATATACTATAAAATCCTTAAATAGTATTGAAAATCAAATAAATTGTCAAATATGTGATTTTTTGTCTACTTTAAAAATGTTAATTGTTAATTTAGCTTCAATAAAAACAAATATAAGTAATTAGTAATTTACAAAACCCGACATTTTGGGACCCTAAATTGTTTTATTTTGAGTCAGAACTTTTGGAAAACATAGTTTTATGTTTTTCTCCGTTACGATACATCAAACTCACAAAATATGCTGTATTTTCTTGTATAAGCAAAGGGGACTTGCCACAAAAAAAAACTGTTTGTGATTTTTTTATTACTAATTTGAATGTGCTGAATAACGTAGTATTTTCTGTTTATTTGCTAGCTCAATCAGAATTTATTGAAAAAAATATTAATTTACTTTTGCAGGCATGTTTTTCACAAACGAGAATAGTCAGCAGGCAAACGTTATACATCCGGTATCATATAACACTCGTGAAGTAAAGCTATTTTATTTTCATAGGTTGGCTACTCTATCTTCTACTGATCTTTATATTAGTGGTATCTAATCTTGTAATAAGACATGATGTTTGTTGTTGTTTGGATTGTGTCATCTGATGTTATTTGTGTTTATTGACTAACGTTTTGTTCTGTGACTACTGTGGCTTGTATTGTTTTATAAGTGCAGTGGTTTGAAGAGCATGTTACTTAACCTATTATAATCATGGGAAACAAGCAAAAAATAGGATCAAGAAACAAATACTACCAGAAGAAGGTTGTCAGAAAGGTAACTAGGCCTATCAGTACAGCCTACAAACACCTACATCTTTTCAAAGTGGACATTAAATAATAACCATAGTTACTATGACTAGTTGCATGAAAATATGGAGTAAAGTATTTAAATATAGACACTTTATTTACTACCATTATTGAACTAGCGGTATGTAAAAATTGTTCTCAAAAACTGTCGTATGAAAAGTGTCACCTTGAAGGTTTGGTTTTTAAACTGATAATATTTTGCCCTAATTGTGATGTCTACCAATAGACTATGCCTAATATAATTTAGTGGTTTGTTTACTAATAGGTGATGAAAATGTGTACCCTATTTCATTTCAAAAATATATGCATGGCCTTATAACAATATCTTATTTTAATATGATTTTTATTGAAGATTCCTATTTATTTACGTTAGGCCTATCTTACATAAATCCATAGTTTTGGCCAATTACAGGTGCCCAAAATAGTTTATCACACAGTATGTTCTAATATTAAATATGTGCAAACACGCGAAAAAATAGAATACCCTACGACTGGGTAGATGAACTCAACCTTCTAACAATAATTGGTGCATTATTACACTACCAGTAGCTTATCATTCTCATCATCTTTGCATTTTTGTTTGTCCCCCGCACTCATCAGAAACCATTTGAAGAACTTTTACGTTATTGGGAATGCTTATATTGTGTAAAAAAAATTGTAAACAGGTGATCTAATCTCATTTGAACCTTTTTTATGTTCAGTTTCATCGTATTCGTAAACAAAACAATTTTCGTAAATTCTGCACTTTCTTGCCACCTCTGAAAATACGATTTCATAATGAAAAAGTGGTGAAAGTGGTGAGTTAATATCTCTTGAGGAGTATGTTTTCATTCGCGGAAAAATCTTTTTTTACCAAAAAATCTAAAAACTAGTTTTTTATCTAAAAAGAAAAAAAAACTTTTATTAAAAATCTTTATTTTTCAAAAAGTTTTCTTTTCATTTCTCGTGTTTTTTATGCTGAACACAAGATATAACTGGTTTTGTAGTCAAATTATTTTTTTAACTCGAAAAATGCATTTTTTACTGACATAACCAAACATAACCTAACTTATCCTAACTGTCTATTTTCTCAACAAAAAACTCGTATATTACCGTTAAATTCAAGTGTTTAGACTCCGTGATGGCCTGCCGGCCGTCACTCCCGGCGGGAATACAGCTGAATTCGGTTTTGTGATTAATAGTTTTTTGTATATAATGATCGCGTAATGACCGCTAATCGTGATCCACCGCGATAGTAGTTTTTCTGTATATCTCGAAAAATATTTGTAACAGCCCAAAATAGTTTTCAAATTTGTATTCAGCGCAAAAACTCATCAAAATATAAAAAAGATGATTAAAATACCATTAAATTAACGGAAATATGACAAAAAATACTAAAAGTTGTGACATTGGTTATTTCGAATTTTTCGGTAAAATACGTTATTTCCACGGAATTAAAAGTATATCTCGTGAAAATACAGCCAATTCCAGATCCATTTCAAGCAAATTTTTTTGGTGGCAGGAAACTACATAAATATTCAATTTTCCTTCGTATGTTTGGCTCTTCGAATCGCCAACTACTATAGTCAAGTTGTACTTGTACAACTGTCTAGAGTAGTACGCACTCTGGTCTGGATCCTGGGTAAAACCTAATTTTTTTGTAGTCAAGGGATATTGTTAATAAATCGTCTATTTTTCTTTTATGAAAGAGTAAAACGCTTTTGCTTTTAACTTGTGGCATCTCTGTTTAACCATCAAATCATTCTTTACGCTCGGATCACTGCATATTTTAAATTTTTCATTGAATGCTATGCAAGTTGAAAATTCATTCGTTCTTGGGTTCCCAAATCCCATGTTACAAAATGTTTTAAAGATGTGCCTAAAATAAGACTGTTAACCTTAAGGCATTCATGGTCTATTTCGTCATTGTAAATACGGCACATTTTTTTTATGTTGAGGTTGGACGGTAGCTATTGTTGACTGGCTGATTTACTTCTATAGAACGAATTGGCTGATTTACTTTCTATGAATTTAATCATGGAAGTTTTTTTTTTTTGGCTTCATAGGCTTTAGCCGTTCTGTCTTCTCCCCGAGTTTCCTTTGGCATAAAGCCACTGATAAAATGACTCTTTACGACCCCTTTTACACGACTTTTCGTAATACGCAATGTATCAATAAACGCATTTTGGCAAACCTGATCTTTTTTTTTTTTTTTTTTTTTTTTTTTTTTTTTTTTTATTTTAAAATATAAAATATTTAACATTTTCTGATTTGTCACCCCTTTCATTATTACAAATCCGACTCCTTTTTGGTACGCTTTATTCAGTGTATTTTAATATGAAACAATCCTGCCTCTGCTTTGAATCATGGGATTTCACAGACAAGTCATAAAATATCTCATGAAATCGTTGCTGATCAGCGAAAGTGATTTCTGAGCAACGATAGACTTTCCCCTTTTTTTCATGTTTATATGTCAATTTAGTAGGTGGTCCAGGAGGGCCATATTTGAAAAAAACACAAAACTTAGGTTAGGCCTATGACAACAAAACCTAGGTAACTTAGTAGCTACCCTAGTTTAGCTTTTAAAACCAAACTACTCATAAGCCTATTACTCAACCCTATTTGTGCCCGTAGTATAATCATGGTTCCCATTGTATTAAACTTTAATTATGAATTAATAATTACGAGAACTAATACTAGCTGTTTCTTCATTCTAGCTCGCCGCCAGTTCGGTTCATCTCGTTGCCTTTACCTTGCATGCTCACGATTTATAGTTGGAAAACACTTCATTACTATCACAAACTTAAAACACAACTAATCTTTTAGAAACAGTTTTCACAACACCCGGCTAGTCATATAAACATAACCTTAATACTACACGCACAGTAGACAGTACGCGAGAACAACAAAGACATCTACAGTGTTGACAACACAGTCCTGTGCATGCGCGAGTAGAAGGATGTAGCTGCTTTTGAAATACATATTGTTGTGTAGCTGGTTTTGCAACTAACCACCTACTTCGGCATTAAATTCTTATGAGATGTAGACGGTTTTGATGTTTAACAATGACATGTTGCTATAGCTACCAATTTAAACTCTCATTATGTGCACTTAGTTAATTTTCGGGAAAAAAATGGATGTAGCTGCTTTAAAACTTAACGATTCATTTAGTCTATCTTTGCATAAAATTATATCATTGGTAACTGTAAGGGTCATATTGGTTCACTGTAATACTAAAACCTTCAACATTTTTGTTTTGTCAGTTTTCCAAGAGTTGTTTTTTTTTCAGTTTTGATGTACATTATCTCAACACATACTAAAAATTTTGCAACCAAATTTTGTTTGTTACCTCATGGCATATATATATAGCTAGTCACGTTCAGGAGATTTTGAAAAAAAAATTATTACTTATTTTGTAAAAATTAGAAAAGAAATAATGTTCAATAAATTTTTTAAAATTTTTTGAAAGTAAATAAAAATTTTAAATAAATTATGTAAATAATCTCATGTAGCATACTAAATAAAAATATGTCTAATCAGACAAAAAAATATTGCTCCAAGTCTAATAGTTTTTGATAAATCATGCATATAGTTAACATGTAGTTATCTGGACTAATGAACACATGGCTAATAGATGGAATATGCAGCATCCGGTTAGTGTAACTAGACCAGACCAGATGATAACAGGCAGTAAAATTGAATTAATACATTTTTTTATATTCTATGCCATTAGAATGTATACGTCATTTATACGTCAATAGTATAAAACACTAATATTAAAGTAATCGTTAAATTAATAAAGTAATAAATCCTATTTAAATATAATAAGCGCAACTAAAAAACTGCATTTGTAGGAAAAAGAGAATCAAAAACAAATAAGCCAATTTTTTTTAGGAAAAATGTTCTTTAAAGAGTTCGAGAATCTGATACTCCCTATAAATATGTACATTTTATTAAGTACAAATCGTGTGGCTGAATTAATATCAGGTGCGATATTAAAGGTATACAAATTAAAAATAGCAGATTACAATTCTGTTTAAAACGTATAGATCTTTGCCTGTAACCTTACACAGGACATGTGAGGTGGTCAGCTGACATCCTTAGTGAAGATGTATGACTACACACACAGGTGTGTTTGGCATGCAGGACAGGCAGTTATGTTCAATATAACACGACTTCATCTCCTTCTTTTGGTTCTGAGTTTGTGTAACATAAAATACAATAACCTTGTAATAAATTCTGATAGTTATAAAAGTTACTGACCGAAGGAAAACTTTTAAAACCTTTTTACTCTCCAATGAGTACTAACCCCATCAAAGAGATTCCTGACACTAGATTGCCTAGTAAAATATAAAATCATTACTAATTTACACTTTTTTTTTTTAAAGTGGCCTATATCCTTTTTACTCCGTCTATTTTCCATACACTATGGATATGTAGGGGAACGTATTATTTACAGAGTGCAATGTGAGAACCAGTGCAAGTATAAGGTCAATCATTCAGTAACGATACAATCATTCATACAAGGCCAGGATTCGAACTGGTGCTTTTTATAACTTAGGTTCATTGTTCTGACGCCTTAGACCAACTACCGGCCACTGGCTAACCTTAAACTAGAACTGAGGTACGGGGTTTGTCTTTAATATTACTATGAATGCCATGATTACTAAAATGTAAAAAAATATTTATTCTATACTTGTAAGATAGGCCTGCATTAAGACACTTAGTTATTTTGAATGTCATTAAATAATAAAATAATAGTTCATTTTTACTATTATTTTATTTTTTATTTTAGGATAGCCTTTTTTGTGGGATATACCTCTAGGGGAAGGAGCCCACTATAGATACTTCTAACGCGCCGAGAATCTACCTCCAGGGTGGTGTGGAAACTGGAGTCAATTAGTTGCATGTGTTAAAAAAAACCTTGTGTCCGAGTGGTTCCGCATCCGACTCACGTGTTACATTACAGAAACCCTAAACTTTACTTACAACTAGGACTGGTACTGACCAAAATCCATAGGGTGTTAAGTTTGGATTCAGGTACGTTAACCACTGGATCATGGGGGGTTGATAGCTTTTTGTCTAATTTGTTTAATATATATATATACTTTTATTTCGCTGCTAGGAGTGATGGTAGCAAGATGCATCACACAGCTGTTTAATGTAGCACAATAGTAAAGTCCCCGTGCATGCGCGCCAGACCAGTAGCCGACGGTCGCCGGAAGCATCCGACAGCATTTATTATAGTACATATATAAAAGGCCACCATCTTGGAAAAAAGTACATTTTATACAGTATAACGAGGGAATTTGGAGGGAAATTTAGGGAGGGAAAATTCCCACAGGGTTGGTAGTACTGTGGGTAGGCCGCCATCTTGGGTCACGTGACCACTCTCGACCAATCAGAGGCCAGAGAAAGTGAGCCTTGCTCACCCCCTAATTGTCTACTAGGAACTTATTAAAGGGCTCCTCTATATTTCAATGTATTTATTGAAGTGACTACAACGAATTGAATATATGTACATTACAAATATACAATAACTTGGTTATTAAAAAACAAAAATTGGGTTGTACATAGTTTAAAAAAGTGTACCGTTATCATTATAATTATACCATATTATGCTATGGTATACTGTGTTATGCTACATTTACATTTATGTTTATATTCATATTTATTTATTCCTTTGGATTTTTATTATAAATTGATATTTTCTACTAAATTTCTACAATAATTTATAAATTTGATTTGTATCAATATGAAAAGATATATTGTATTTATTAATAAAGTAAGAAACCACTAAATTTACTAATTGAAAATAAAATAAAAGTGTGTTCCATAATATAAAGCATTAAATATATAATAAAAATGTATTTAGCTTTGATATTTTTCTCTCAAATAGCCGGTAGGGGTATAGTATTTATTGTAAAATTAATTTTAAAAAAATTATATATTTTTAAATATGTACTAATCATGTTTACAATATTATAATACGCCTATATTATAGGCCTTTAAACTAACACCTTGGAAGTATAAATAAAATACTTTTTATTTATCCACCACAAAAGCAAAACATTTAATTTATTGAACTATAATTACACAAGATGGCATTCAGTGATTACTCTATTATATAAGTGTTATAATAAATAAAACAACCACAAAACATACAACAAAGGACTGATAAACATTCTGTAAACAAGTCCAACATGAATTGATAGAACAAGATACATATACAGTATATGAATCAGTCGATGATCAACAATATTTATTAAGCTCTTCAATTAAAAATAATTGTAACCCATATTCATATTCGCATACAACAGTATTCTAGAATAAAAATAAATAATAGCCGAAGAAAAATTCTAGGAATAATAATAAATAATACAAAACAGTAATAGTTATAACAATAGAATAGCCTATAAAATGCTATCCATGTGAGTGTACTGAAATTAGGCGACAATATATATTGAAGTATAATGGCTAGATAATGTAATATATATTCATAATGTTCAGACACACATATACTTTACAATCCCATACAAACAGATCCATTGATCAACAATAAATACTGAATAAGAACAAACATTTATATACTATGAATTTAAAACTATTTATATGTGCTAAATAATTAAATATAACACATTTGCTTGATAAAATAAACTTTTAGATTCATTACCAAGTACTGAAATTATGTTGATTTGTTGACGATATCAAAAGATTCATTAATAGTATTTTACTCACACTAATATATAATAATCACAGCTGGTATGTTGCTATCACGTTTGGCATAATTCAGTTATACATTGATCAAATATATCTAGATTTATTATATTAAAAATATTGAAATGATCATTATCTTAAATTGTTCTTAAACTTAAACTTAAAATCTTTTTATAATTTTCAAAAGATATTTAATAAATATTTATTTTATCACATCATATTATAAATCGTGAAAGAAAGCATGTGTGAGTAGTAATAATACAGGCATTGACCAACGCCTCATGAAGAGTTTTCGCCCCATGACGAGTCGGCTAGGTCAGTTTTTTTTAATGGGGTTCTAATGACCTTAACGAGGTTTTTTAACGAGGTTCTAATGACCTTAACGAGGTTCTAATGACCTTAACGAGGTTCTAATTAACCTTAACGAGTTTTCAATGAGGTTCTAATTGACCTTAACGAGTTTTTAATGGGGTTCTAATGACCTTAACGAGTTTTTAATGAGGTTCTAATATTGATCTTAACGAGTTTTAATGAGGTTCTAATTGACCTTAACGAGTTTTTTAATGAGGTTCTAATGACCTTGTAGTAGTGAAATAATGAGGATAATGCCGTCAGAATTTAGGATTTCTGCGTCAAATCGATTACCAGCCCTTCCCCCTTCCCCCTCTCCCCCTCCCCCCCTCAAAATCAAAAGGGCCTCGACGTTACCGAAGGTTCCCGACAATCTCCGGAAACCCCCGAAGGTATTCTCCGAACAATCAATACATTTCCCGTAAAAAGTGGTTTTTTGCTTATATCTCGAAACGGTGCGTCCTAGAGCCTTGGAAATTTTTTTCGACCCCCGAAAGTCTATTAGGCCCCACCTGTATACACCATTTCCGACCTACCTATAACAAAATTTTTCCAAAAAATAACACCTTTGAACTTATCTTTACCCCCACCACTCCGGATCTAGTTTCGTTATTTACCGTCCGATTTCGCTCAAATTTGGTACACGTGTACAATACGCATGCAATACAATATAGCTAGGCTAAAAGTGCATTTTTATATAGTATAACAAGGCTAATAGTGTATTTTATATAGTACAAAAAGGGAATTTGAGGGAAATTTGGGAATTTGAGGGAAATTTTGGAGGGAAAATTCCCAACAGGTTGGCAGGAATGGGAGCCGCCATCTTGGATCCGGGGCATATATATTACGATGATTTCAGGACAATCATCATTCAGTCTCAGGACTTTTGAAACGAGACACATCTAGCAGCTCCGCTATTTACAACGCATCTATTGCAACCGTATTGTAAGTATACATAACCTATAAATTCATTTTACTCTCTAGGAACATAACCTAACTTATCTTACCTTCACCAAGATATTGAAAAACATTTTTCTACAGACATTTCTAGAACTATACATACCCGAGCTTAGATATTGAAAGTTTTACGATATTGTGTTTCATTTGTTGCAGATCAGCCATCCTCACAAAATCCTGCTACCACTCCATCACTTGACTTCGTCTACCCACGGCAACCACACCCATCTAATACATGTAAGCCCTTATATATCATTACTGTAGCATTTCCGTAACCCTAATGCCCTAAGCAAACTTTAGACTTAGATTACCGTTCTCTTTAACGGTATTTGCATAGATTACCTTAATGATAATGTTACTAATAAAAATTGTCCTTCTGTTCCAGATCATCATGAACCCCAACCAAATTGCATGCCCAGATGCAGAAGCCATGTTAAGACAAAAATAGCTCGCCATCTAA
>JAQJVL010008889.1:0-18020 GCA_035578905.1 Stictocephala bisonia
GGGCCGCGATCTTTGAGTTTCATTCTTGCGATCTCTGAGTTTCAATCTTGCGATCTTTGAGTTTCAATCTTGCGATCTTTGAGTTGTAATCTTGCCATCTTTAAATTTTAATCTTGCGATCTTTGAGTTTCATTCTTGCCATCTATGAGTTTAAATCTTGCGATCTTTGAGTTGTAATCTTGCCATCTTTGAGTTTCAATCTTGCGATCTTTGAGTTTCAAACTTGCGATCTTTTAGTTTCAATCTTGTCATCTATGAGTTTAAATCTCTCGATCTTTGAGTTTTAATCTTGCTATCTATGAATTTTAATCTTGCGATCTTTGAGTTTCAGTCTTGCGATCTTTGAGTTTCTATCTTGCGATTTTTGAGTTTCATTCTTGCCATCTATGAGTTTAAATCTCTCGATCTTTGAGTTTTAATCTTGCCATCTTTGAGTTTCAATCTTGCGATCTTTGAGTTTCAGTCTTGCGATCTTTGAGTTTCAATCTTGCCATCTATAAGTTTAAATCTCTCGATCTTTGAGTTTTAATCTTGCCATCTTTGAGTTTCAATCATGCGATCTTTGAGTTTCAATCTTGCGATCTTTGAGTTTTAATCTTGCGATCTTTGAGTTTCTATCTTGCGATCTTTGAGTTTCAATCTTGCCATCTATGAGTTTAAATCTCTCGATCTTTGAGTTTTAATCTTGCCAGTAGATATATAATGGCGGTTGACCAACGTCCGAATGAAGAGATTTCGTCCCGATGAAGACCGAGGGTGGGGGTCCAGGTCACGTGACCTTAATGAGTTTTTAATGACCCTAATGAGTTTTTAATGGGGTTTTCTTTTATTTACCCTAATTACGACTAAATACCCAAGATGGCTGCCGGATCCAAGATGGCTGCCGGACACAGTGCTACCACCTACCCTCCAAAATTTCGTAGTTATACTATATAAAATGTATTACTTCATACATATATACTCTATGTGCTAACTGAGTCCGATCCAATATAGCGGCTCCCGCCAAAACAGCTACAGGTCTACAGCATGCACAAACATATTACGTAGATACTCACCCTGTATGGTCGGTAGAATGTCAGTGCAAAAGCCTCTCAAGGAACGCCTGCATGTACAGACATGAAAAGGTTACGCAACACGACCTTGCATACACACCTGGCGTCTAGACACCCGGATACGTCCGCCTTAGCGGTTAACCTCGAGAAAGGCCACCTGTCGTCTAGACACCGGACCTCGACCACCTTGGCGGGCAACCTTGCGTGAACACCTGGTGTCTAGACGCCCGACCTTGAGTCAAAGACAGACATGAAAATGTTACGTAACACTCAATGATCGGTGACAGGCACGAAATAATGTAACATGTAATGCCAGATAGGTACTCCAAGTCCACTTCCGATCCACTTCCGGGATGACACTTCCGGGAAGATACTTCCGGACTTCCGGTTTACTTCCGGTTCACTTCCGGTCCACTTCCGGTTGACTTCCGGTTCCACTTCCGGTTGACTTCCGGTTCCACTTCCGGGATGGCACTTCCGGGAAGATACTTCCGGACTTCCGGTTTACTTCCGGTCCACTTCCGGTTCACTTCCGGGATGACACTTCCGGGAAGATACTTCCGGACTTCCGGTTTACTTCCGGTCCACTTCCGGTCCACTTCCGGGATGACACTTCCAGGAAGATACTTCCGGACTTCCGGTTTACTTTCGGTCCACTTCCGGTCAACTTCCGGGATGATACTTCCGGACTTCCGCGATGGTACTTCCGGGATGATACTTCCGGACTTCCTATGTGATATAACACATACAGCCACTGAGTCCAGAGTCCGGTTAGGCGTGTCGGGTGTGGCTCACCTTGCTCAAGGTTGGGTGTGGTTGCCTTTCCCAACCTTGTCTGGGCGGGTGCGGTCACTTTAGCTGGGTATAAATACGCCTCACTCACAACGGCTGCCAGTGTGCCTTCCCATTGTGGACCATCGAGTACCTACCTGCCTGTACACCGCTCTTCCGCTGCGCAACTTTGAACCTTCAATTTGAGTAAGTACCCAACGTACATAAAACAACTACCTTATAACCACATTCAGTTACTAAAACATTCAATAATAGACTGTATTAGTCCTTAACATAGTCACGTCAGGTGTAGAATACTAAAAAACCCATACCACTCGCTCACAACCTTAGCCTATTATGATACAATTGTGTTAGTAAAAACCCCCAACATTACGTCACATTCAAGAAACTCTATATAAACTTTTTTGATTAACGTAGTAGCATCTAATAAAATAATACTTTGATTTACGTAGTAGTATACTAACCCATATATTTCGATGATTTCAGACCAAACCTTAGTCAGCCTACGAGATTCAAATTGGCAACATCTCTGCTATCTCCATCAGTAAAGTAAGTCTTCATAAATATCAAACATAACCTCACTTTTTTAACATAACCTAAAATATAGTTGGAACTTTGTTACATTCTTGACTAACGTAGTAGCATCTAATAAAATAATACTTTGATTCACGTAGTAATATGTATATATTTCGATGATTTCAGACTAAACCACAGTCAGTGTCACACTTTTGAACGAGACACATCTAGCAGCTCCGCTATTTACAACGCATATATTGCAACCGTACAGTAAGTATACATAACCTATAAATTCATTTTACTCTCTAGAGACATAACCTAACCTATCGTACCTTCACCAAGATATTGAAAAACATTTTCTACAGGTATTTTCTAGTATTATACATACCCGAGTAGATAGATATTGAGAGTTTTACGATATTGTGTTTCATTTGTTGCAGATCAGCCAACCTCGCAAAAAACCTGCTACCACCCCATCACTTTAATTCGTCTTCCTACGGCAACCGCACCCATCTAATACATGTAAGCACCCATACATCATTACTGTAGCATTTCCGTAACCCTAGTACCCCTAAGCAAACTTTAGACTTAGATTACCGTTCTCTTTACGGTATTTACAAAGATGACCTTAATGATCATGTTACTAATACAAATTATTCACCTGTTCCAGATCATCATGAACCCCAACAAAATTGCATGCCCCAGATGCAGCAAGACCATATCCAAGGTCAACCTAGCTCGGCACCTCAAGACATGTGGAGTAGCAAAACCTCCCACTCGGGAGCCCCAACGTCCGTGCCCGGCTTGCGGTTCTCTCATCACCCTCTCTAATAGAACCCGCCACCTCAAGGCGTGCAGCCCCGCTCACCTGAAGAGGAAGACCGAGGAACCTCTACCATCTACCTCGAAGGTATCCCGCGTGGATGATGAGTCATCCACCGAGCCTCAACCATCGACCAGCGTCTCGATCATCGATACTGTACGCTCCTCTATTGTATCGGCGTACAATACAGTCAAGGAGAACGTCAGCGGTCTTCTCAGACCAAAAGAGCTCGAGATCGTGGAACTCGAGAAGGCCTTTAAGGGAAGAATGAAGACGTACTCCATCGAGAACCGACCCAACATAAAGGATCCCGTCGGTTTCTTACACCTATCCCGAGAATTGCTTCGCGGGAAGATCGAGGAGAACGCGAGGAGGAACAACATCAAGACTAGCCTCGTATTCCTCGTTGACTATAAAAAACCCATCGGAGATAAGGAGGAGAAAAAAGAAATGAATTTCAAAACGAAAAACATGATCATTCTCCCGATCACCGACATCGATGAGTACCTAGAGGACGCCGAGGGGAAGCTGCTGAAGGAAATGGACGAGTTTTACGCCAAGGGGTCAGGATGGACCTTAGCTAAAATCATTGGGTTGGAGCTGCGAATCAACAGATACGATCCCATTCAGGCCTCTACATACATCCAGCTGCCTAAGAAGATCGCCGACAAGAAAGCGGTACTAAACATTCAGAATACCGACCAAAAGTGTTTCTTATGGTCTGTGTTAGCCGCTCTTCATCCAGTTCATTGGGAGGAGCAGCCCCACCGAATTCAGCACTACCTACCCTATGAGCACGAGCTGGACCAATATCTCCATGGAATTGAGTTCCCCGTCAAGCTCGATAAAATCCAACTCTTTGGGGAGAGGGTAGGCGTATCTATCAACGTCTATGCGTATGACGAGAAATGTGTTGTATACCCGCTACTTGTGATGGATAAGGAGAAGTCGACGCACATCGACCTTCTCTACGTTAAGGACGGAGACAACACCCACTACTGCCTCATCAGGGATCTCAGCCGACTCACACGTTCTCAGATTAGCAAGAATGAACACAAGACCTTTATATGCCGCCGTTGCTTGCTCCACTTCGGAACAGAAGATCGTCTCAACCGTCACAAGGAAGACTGCAAAGAGCACGAAGCAGTAAAGATCATCATGCCAGAGAAAGGAAGCATCATCAAGTTCGAGGAGGGGCAGAAGAAGATGCGCGTGCCGTTCGCAATGTACGCGGACTTCGAGTGCATGCTCACACCTATGGAGCGGGATGAGGATCAGCCCATCGGACCGAGGAGGAAGTACACGGAAAAGTACCAGAAGCATGAGGCTATTAGCTTCTGTTACTACACCATCTATAGTGACGGAGCCTATGATCCGCCGGAAAACTACTTTGGAGTGGACGCCGCTCAAGTCTTTGTAGAACACGTACTTGAAGTGTCGAGAAAGATTCATCAGCTCTACTCGAGCGCTGCAGCCATCCCGATGCAACTAACTGCGGACGACGAGCAGGAATTTGCCACGGCTACCTCCTGCCACATATGTGAAAAGCCCTTCGACAACCCGGCCGACTACAAGGTTCGGGACCACGATCATCTGACCGGAAAGTTCAGAGGAACTGCACACAACCTCTGCAATCTCCAGTTTCGGAAACCGAATTTTATTCCCATCTTTATTCACAACTTGAGCGGGTACGATACGCATCTGTTTATCAAGATGTTTGGGCTGAACGACGAGACGATCAGTGTTGTACCAAACAACGAAGAGCGGTACATCTCGTATACTGTTGAAATCGAGGGCGGGGTGAAGCTTCGGTTCCTCGACTCGTGCCGGTTCATGGCGTCGAGCCTGGACAAGCTGGCGAAAAACCTAACACCTAGCCAATTTAAACACTCTTCCCTCTACTACTCCGGAGATCAGTTGGAGTTATTGACCAAGAAGGGGATCTACCCCTACGACTTTATGGACTCCCTCGAAAAATTCGAGTTGACATCGCTGCCTGCAAAAGAAGACTTCTACAACAAGCTTAATATGTCTGGAATCTCCGATCAAGACTACGAACATGCGCAGAAGGTGTGGAACGCCTTCAACATCCGGAACATGCAAGAGTACACATTACTCTACAACCAAACGGACGTGCTGCTGCTCGCCGATGTTATGGAGAACTTCCGAGACGTCTGCATCCGGGCGTATCAGTTGGATCCCGCTTGGTACTTTACCGCACCTGGACTCGCATGGAGCGCCATGCTCAAGACTACAAAAATCGAGCTGGAGCTCTTGTCTGACTACAACATGAGCCTAATGATTGGAAAGGGAATCCGAGGAGGAGTATCTCAGGTGTCATGCCGATACGCCAAGGCTAACAACCCTTACACCGAGGACTACGACCAGGAGAAACCTACTAGCTACCTCACCTACCTCGACGCGAACAACTTATACGGCTGGGCGATGAGCCAACATATGCCCTCTGGCGGCTTTAGGTGGACAGAACCTCTAGAGTTTGAGTGGGAGGGTAACGAGTATGGATACATCGATATAATGGAGTTGCCAGACGATGATGACATGGGGTACATTTTGGAAGTGGATCTGGAATACCCCAAGGAATTGCACGACTCGCACTCCGACCTCCCCCTCGCCCCCGAGCAACGCATACCACCTGGGGCTAAGGAGAGCAAGTTGCTGCTGACCCTCTTCAACAAGGAGAAATACGTCATCCACTACCGCAACTTGAAACAGTACCTGTCTCTCGGGATGAAATTAACCAAGGTTCATCGAGCTGTTTGCTTCAACCAGAGCAGATGGTTGAAAACGTACATCGACTTGAATACCAATATGAGAACGCAGGCGAAGAATGACTTTGAAAAAGACTTTTTCAAGCTCATGAACAACTCTGTGTTTGGCAAAACAATGGAAAACATCAGGAACCGAGTTGACATTCGCCTGGCAACGAAGGAACGTCAAGTGCAGAAATGGCTGGCCAAGCCCAACTTTAAGAGCAGGACTATATTCACCGAACAACTAGCAGCCATCCACATGAGTAAAACGAAGCTGCTGTTCAACAAAGTCATCTACGTGGGAATGAGCATCTTGGACGTCTCAAAAACCCTCATGTTTGACTTCCACTATAACGTGATTAAAAGGAAGTATGGGGAGAAGGCGGAGCTTCAATACACCGACACTGACTCGCTAACGTACCTCATCGGGACTGAAAACTTTTACACCGATATGAAGGGGATGCTAGACTTTTACGATACGAGTGACTACCCCCAACCAAACAGATATAACATACCCAGTATGAACAAAAAAGTGATTGGCAAATTCAAAGATGAGCTCAATGGACGCATCATGTACGAGCACGTGGGGCTTCGCTCGAAGATGTATGCGAGCCGCTCTGAAAAGAAGAACAAAGACGATGATGGTGAAATCAAGAAATCGAAAGGAGTAAAATCGAGTGTCATCAAAAAGGATATCACCTTTCAAGATTATAAGACCTGCATGGAAGAGTTCGCCAAGAAGTACAATACAGCGGACGTGCACCTCGGGGAACAGCAAGATTATGGATGTAAAGACTACCGGACCATGAATATGATACGGAGCTTCAAACACGATCTATACACAGTGGAACTCAATAAGATCGCCCTATCCGCTCAAGATGACAAACGCTATATCCTTGATGGAGGCATCAAAACTCTACCTTGGGGACATTATTCCATTGACGAGGAAGCGATGCTAGACCAAGCAGTCTTGGACGCGCTGATGGCAGAGTAAATCCCTAACACCGTGGGAGCACAAGAGTGCAGGAGGTAGCAAATAGAAGAAGGTCGGCTACCACTTTCCGCAGCGGGGAGGGGCTGCGGAATCCCGTAAAAGCAATGACCCTCAACGCTCAATAGACCTTCAAAAACCGGCAACGCCCAATCGACCTTCAAAAAACCGGCAACGCCCAATCAACCTTCCAGGTTGAATACCAGGTATAAATACCCCTCACTTACAACGCTCGTCAGTGTGTACTTGGATACTCTATCAACATGTACGGAGAATCCGACGCTATTACCGAACAAGCACCCATCCTGGACGGTGACTACAACCCAGTCGTCAATCTGAAATGGAGGGATCTCTACATGGACTTTATGTGGCGAGAAGATAACATCACAAATAGATGGTATGCTCAACCACGTGACGAATACGAATGGAAATGGTTCGAAGAGGATATGAAGTTTATGAGTGAAGTAAATCCAATAATTGAGGAGCATTGGAAGTCGATAAGTTCGGAACAGGATTATCTCCAGGCGTACCTCGACACTGTGGATTGGATGGATCTAAAGATTTTTGTACGTGGAATCCATTACAACAGGAACTGTCGCAAAAGAAAACTTGCAGATTTAGAAATGGAAAAGCATACAGCGCAAGAAAAGAGACTACGGGAAAAATTTCATACTTACGTTTCCTTTACCTTTTACGAAAAGAACATAGAGAAACAACTCACTTAAGGGAGCACAAGAGTGCAGGAGGTAGCAAATAGAAGAAGAAGGTCGGCTACCACTTTCCGCAGCGGGGAGGGGCTGTGGAATCCCTTAAAAACCAATAAATATTTTGGTTTACAACAATTGAATTGGACACAGTTCAATACAAATTATGGATGTGAGAGAAATTATCGCCAAAGGTTCACCTGCGTTGCTAGAGGATGATGTAATACTCGATTATACATACACGATCTCAGCAAAGTGTACTCATTTCCAGTTGAGACACAAAGGAGTAAACATCACAAGATGAGCCAAGTGTTTATCGTGTTAAATAATTCCGATCCTACTGAGGGGTTCAGTAGTGATGATGCGACTCTCCTAAGGTTCTACAAGAACGGGGAAAATGTCGATACTGTTTCAGTGTACAGGTACTCCAGAACGATTGATGTATCCGAATACGATAGAGTGGATATTCTAGCTTATGGCTTTTTACCGAATGTCAAACAGAGCGTAAATGAGGATGAATATAGTATAAAGGTTTCTCAGTCGTGTGTTTGTTTTAAACACTCTCTGGATTTGACTAACATCAACACATTGAAGCTATATAGCGACCTGTATGCTAATAAAGCGCTGGAAAGAATTAATCACTTTGATATAGATTCGCCTATTGTGGAAGAAACATCAGATTCTGAATCGAGTGAGGGGGAGGGGGATATGGAGACAAGGAGTGAGGTAATGGTGGAGTAAGAAGACGAATGGGAGCACAGGAGTGCAGGAGGTAGCAAATAGAAGAAGGTCGGCTACCACTTTCCGCAGCAGGGAGGGGCTGTGGAATCCCTTAAAAACCAATAAATACTTTGGTTTACAACAATCTCAATTAGTTATGAATTGGACACAATCCAATACAAATTATGAACGTGAGAGAAATCATCGCCAAAGAGCTGCACGCTCCAGCTAGAAGAACATTTCCCACCAGACCTGTGGAAGTCAAAGGAATAGACGATCTGTATCAGGCTGACTTGGTGGAGATGATACCATACTCAAAGTTTAACAAGGGCTACAAGTACATTCTCACAGTAATCAACTGCTTTACCAAATACGCTTACGCAATACCAGTCAAGGACAAGTCTGGACAGGAAATCGTCAAGGCCATACAACCTGTTTTGGAGGAGAATCGGATGACGCACCTGCAAACCGACATGGGAAAAGAGTTTTACAATGCTGGATTCACCAAGCTAATGAAGAAACACAACATTAATCATTACTCTGTGTACTGAGACCCATCCCCCCCCACCAAAGCTGGGAAGCGTGCCAACTGGGGGATGGCTCAAAACGAGTAAGGCGATGGGATCACGGGTGGCAGTTGGAGGGTCCAAAATAAAACTCCGGTAGCTGAGCGAAACTAATTTATTACCAAAAAACCATTATTAACATAATCAAAACGGCAGAAGGCCACAATATAAAATCACACTTCAATTAATAACAATAAACACTAAAATTAACAAGATAACAAAAATTAACAATATAATACCCAAAAGCTACACAAACAACAAACTCAACAAATACCAAAATTAAAAATTAACAATTGTATGGCCTATCTGCAGCCCAGCTTGAGACACCCCAAAACGTAAGACAAAATTTATTAATAATTTAAAAGTGAAAATTTAGAACTTTTGGCTCCCAACAATTAAAACCGGCAATTTAGCCCACACATCCCTTGATTCCACCGGGCCAGGGAGTAAGCCGGAATCCCTGGGCAGCTCCGAATTAAAAATTAACAATAATCCCCTTTTGGTGAAAGTTTAAAAATTAAATAATTTAAAAGAAAATATAACACGGTACCGTTCGAGTAAAAATTCACTTCAAAACCCCCCCCCTAATACACTTAACAAAAAAAAATAAATAACAATAACTAGGCCTAAGCATATAAATAAATAATAACAGGATTTAACAATGGGGACCTAACAAATATAAAAATCTAAACAAATGTAACAAGAAAATAAACTAATTAAAAATAAATAACAATAAATATTAACAGCGAACGTTCTTTGTGTAATTTAAAGTTTTTCTCTCTTTAATAAATAAATATGTCCCCAATGGCTGTGTTGCATTAATCACTGTTCAGTCTTAGGCCTAGGCCACATAAATATATCCATAAACATTTTTTTCTTCTTTCTTTTAATCGATGCACCAACCAAAACCCCCAGCTCAGCCGCCGGGAAACCAAAATGGAATACACTGACCTGAGGACAGAAGACTTATGTAAGTACCCCAAGATGTAGAGCGGGTAGCTAGCGACTCCAGGCTTCACATGGTCCTCAGGCCAGGCTAGCAGTGCAGATGGTAGAACTTCGCCCGGACGACCGGCTGAGGGTTGAACCGTCCTACTCAAGGACCCTGGACTGTAAGGCACAACACACAGCCATTAACAATAGTCCAGCCACAACCACAAAATTACACATAACAACTAACATGAAATGGCAAAACAAAACAGGAACAGACAAAATTGTACATGATTTAAGCACACTAGAAAATGTAAGATTAACCTTAGGCTATGAATAATTATGTTGGCCACTCAGAATTTAAAACAAATTACAAATCAGACGTATATGGAACTAAAAATGACAAACTGAAAACTAGGCTATGGATACATGAGCAATCTGTCATAACATGAAAATCAAACTAAAGATAGGCTAGGTTATTGGCAAAGAACAAAAACCATGGTAAATCGGTAACTACAACTGTAAAAAGGCTCAATAAACATTATACAGAATTACAATTGAAAATAAAGGCAGATATAAAAAGCATTAACGGTAATTAACGGTAAAAATTAACATGGAGCACATGGGTCAATCCTAGGTTAACACATCTAGACAAAGAAACCAAATTTAACCAAACGCTGAATACACAAGTAAGAACGAATAAATATTATTGAAACAAAAATATTTTCACCAAAAGGGTGATTAAATATCAGAAATTACAAATGCACACTTACGTTTAGGAGTCTCTCAGCCGGCAACCATGACTTGACGAACGCTGCAAAGAACAAGTGAACAGACAGGCCAACTTGACCGAAGCTGCTGGAACGAGGAACGAAACGGAACTGGGCCAACGGCTACCAAGTACACGAAACGCAGGGCAAAAGCGAATCTCAGGCAGCCTGGCAGAAAACGACGAAAAACGAAACTGTACCGGTCCAAGACCCGGTACAACCTCCCTCTGCAAACCTCAACACACCCAGGCAGGGGAGAACACTCGGTACCTCAGGGAACCAAGAGAAGACGAAGACCTCCGAAGAGTGGTGTTCCAAGGACGTCCAAGAGAAACTAAGAGGGGAAACCCCTCGAACAGGGAGCAAACTACCCTGACTGTCGGGCCCGACAAGAAAGAAGAGAGAAAGAAGACTCTCTCAGAACAGCCACCTAGGGCGCAGAGGTGATCAATCTCTTTGCCCCAAGAAACCCCCAGGAACACCAACTCCTGGACCAACCGTTCCCCGGAAAGCCTTAAGCTGGGACACATGGGCTTTCCTAAACACCCTGCCTGACTGGGGATCAACCAGCAGAGCAGTCACCGGTGACAAAAACCTGTCGATGCGGTGGGGACCAGACCACCGATAGCACAACTTTGCAGCTCTTCGTTCCGCGGCCGAACTGACCGGGTGAGCCTGACAAAGAACCAGATCTCCAACCTGAAAAGGGTTAGGAGTACGACCCTTATCATACCTCCTCCTCACTCTCTCTCTAGCACGTAGCAGGTTGCGCCGAGCAGCCCGCCACGTGGACACTACGTCAGTGGCACCTGGCGTAGGTAGAAGATCCTCTAGCCTCCACAAGTTGGACAAAGGGTTGTTAGGAGGGTAGCCATGTAGAATTTCGAAGGGAGTGGCATTGTGACTCTCATGCTTGGAAGAATTAAAAGCAATTGGTAGCAGAGCGTGGTTGCCTATAAAAAAAAAGGTCTGAGAACTGCACGCTGCGCGAAACAATGCACAGCTGATGCAGCTCCCGAAAAGTAGAAGGAACACCAGCAAAAACCAATCTGCACCGTTCTTCTGGAGAAATGCCATCCAGGATGACACGAACGGTGTCAGCTTCAGAAAGGGTGAGGCGCAACGCTTGCCGAGCTTCCTTGACTGAAGATACATAGGCTGCCAGAGACTCGCCCCTACCCTGCGACCGATAAAATCTGTCCATGACCATCCTCTCCCTGAGTCGAATGGGAAGAAACGATGAAAGTAACTCTCGATGGAACGAGTCCACCGAGGCATCACTGGCCAAGACAGAACTCAGCAACTCCCCAACGGGACCTCTGCAATACGGGAAAACCAGACGAAGCAAGTCCCCAGCCTGCATGCCGGGCATCTCACTAAGTCTGAGAAAGGCCACCAGAAACCTAAGAAGCTCCTCAGGATCCATCCCATCGATCACAGGGAGATTCTGGATCATGGGCGTGAGAGGGTTAGGCAGCTTGTGGTAGCTCAGCTGCAGAAGAGCAGGTGAACCCAAAGAAGTAGTAGGAACGGCAGCTGGAGCCGAACCACAAGCGACCTCAACAGAAACGCCTGCAGGCTCAGAAGGAGCCTCAGGCACAGTGAGAGCCATTGTCTCAACCTGCGGCCTCGACACGTTAGGCGACAGTGCGAAAATAGGCCGCTGACCCAGACCCGTAGGAGTCGTGGACCCGGAGAGTGCCTGAAAAATCTCATCCAGCCTAGACACACTCTCCAAGATCCACGCCCTATCCGATGGTTCCAACCCCGGTGCCCGGTTGACCAGCCTTAAACGGGCAAGCAGATGCCCCAAACGTGCAAGGCGGCAGGCCCGGTCACGACCTACTGGAGGTTCAAACTGCAAATCCTCTAACACCCCTTCCCAATCTTCCACCTTCCGTTTACAAATCCCCAACTCATCACCAACCTCCAGCAGGTCAGACCAATCCACCGCCGTACCCGCGGACAACTGCTCCCGCAGCAACCTCCGGAGATTCAAAACATCCCCTTCCGGAGTCACACCCCGCGACCTCAATTCGAAAATCAACTCTTCCTTGACCAGGAGCGCAACATTCGGCAGATAGGCCATCTCGCAAAACAAAATTCTCAACAGTACACAAAAAACGACAACTCCAGGGTCCAAGACGAACTAAGCCCTCAGCCTACCGAGCCACTGCCGACCACTCCAATCCACCCATGAAACCCATTCAACAAAGTAACCAAGCGGATTGCCTAGGTTTTTTTTTTTTTTTTTTTTTTTTTTTTTTTTTTTTTTTTTTTTAATATAAAGTTAAATGATTTATTTGGTTTTTAATAGTTTTTCTTTTAAATAATTATTTATTTGTTTCTTTTTTTTCTTTTTTTTTTTACGTAATACCAAGACACCTTGACGGTAGGTCGGCCAACCATGACCTACTAACTGGCAAACCCCCACCGTCAACAACCAAGAAAGAATTAATATTTTTTTTTTTTTTTTTTTTTTTTTTTTTTTTTTTTTTTTTTTTTAGGCAACCACGCTCTGCTACCAATTGAGACCCATCCCCCCCCCACCAAAGCTGGGAAGCGTGCCAACTGGGGGATGGCTCAAAACGAGTAAAGCGATGGGATCACGGGTGGCAGTTGGAGGGTCCAAAATAAAACTCCGGTAGCTGAGCGAAACTAATTTATTACCAAAAAACCATTATTAACATAATCAAAACGGCAGAAGGCCACAATATAAAATCGCACTTCAATTAATAACAATAAACACTAAAATTAACAAGATAACAAAAATTAACAATATAATACCCAAAAGCTACACAAACAACAAACTCAACAAATACCAAAATTAAAAATTAACAATTGTATGGCCTATCTGCAGCCCAGCTTGAGACACCCCAAAACGTAAGACAAAATTTATTAATAATTTAAAAGTGAAAATTTAGAACTTTTGGCTCCCAACAATTAAAACCGGCAATTTAGCCCACACATCCCTTGATTCCACCGGGCCAGGGAGTAAGCCGGAATCCCTGGGCAGCTCCGAATTAAAAATTAACAATAATCCCCTTTTGGTGAAAGTTTAAAAATTAAATAATTTAAAAGAAAATATAACACGGTACCGTTCGAGTAAAAATTCACTTCAAAACCCCCCCCCCTAATACACTTAACAAAAAAAATAAATAACAATAACTAGGCCTAAGCATATAAATAAATAATAACAGGATTTAACAATGGGGACCTAACAAATATAAAAATCTAAACAAATGTAACAAGAAAATAAACTAATTAAAAATAAATAACAATAAATATTAACAGCGAACGTTCTTTGTGTAATTTAAAGTTTTTCTCTCTTTAATAAATAAATATGTCCCCAATGGCTGTGTTGCATTAATCACTGTTCAGTCTTAGGCCTAGGCCACATAAATATATCCATAAACATTTTTTTCTTCTTTCTTTTAATCGATGCACCAACCAAAACCCCCAGCTCAGCCGCCGGGAAACCAAAATGGAATACACTGACCTGAGGACAGAAGACTTATGTAAGTACCCCAAGATGTAGAGCGGGTAGCTAGCGACTCCAGGCTTCACATGGTCCTCAGGCCAGGCTAGCAGTGCAGATGGTAGAACTTCGCCCGGACGACTGGCTGAGGGTTGAACCGTCCTACTCAAGGACCCTGGACTGTAAGGCACAACACACAGCCATTAACAATAGTCCAGCCACAACCACAAAATTACACATAACAACTAACATGAAATGGCAAAACAAAACAGGAACAGACAAAATTGTACATGATTTAAGCACACTAGAAAATGTAAGATTAACCTTAGGCTATGAATAATTATGTTGGCCACTCAGAATTTAAAACAAATTACAAATCAGACGTATATGGAACTAAAAATGACAAACTGAAAACTAGGCTATGGATACATGAGCAATCTGTCATAACATGAAAATCAAACTAAAGATAGGCTAGGTTATTGGCAAAGAACAAAAACCATGGTAAATCGGTAACTACAACTGTAAAAAGGCTCAATAAACATTATACAGAATTACAATTGAAAATAAAGGCAGATATAAAAAGCATTAACGGTAATTAACGGTAAAAATTAACATGGAGCACATGGGTCAATCCTAGGTTAACACATCTAGACAAAGAAACCAAATTTAACCAAACGCTGAATACACAAGTAAGAACGAATAAATATTATTGAAACAAAAATATTTTCACCAAAAGGGTGATTAAATATCAGAAATTACAAATGCACACTTACGTTTAGGAGTCTCTCAGCCGGCAACCATGACTTGACGAACGCTGCAAAGAACAAGTGAACAGACAGGCCAACTTGACCGAAGCTGCTGGAACACGGAACGAAACGGAACTGGGCCAACGGCTACCAAGTACACGAAACGCAGGGCAAAAGCGAATCTCAGGCAGCCTGGCAGACAACGACGAAAAACGAAGCTGTACCGGTCCAAGACCCGGTACAACCTCCCTCTGCAAACCTCAACACACCCAGGCAGGGGAGAACACTCGGTACCTCAGGGAACCAAGAGAAGACGAAGACCTCCGAAGAGTGGTGTTCCAAGGACGTCCAAGAGAAACTAAGAGGGGAAACCCCTCGAACAGGGAGCAAACTACCCTGACTGTCGGGCCCGACAAGAAAGAAGAGAGAAAGAAGACTCTCTCAGAACAGCCACCTAGGGCGCAGAGGTGATCAATCTCTTTGCCCCAAGAAACCCCCAGGAACACCAACTCCTGGACCAACCGTTCCCCGGAAAGCCTTAAGCTGGGACACATGGGCTTTCCTAAACACCCTGCCTGACTGGGGATCAACCAGCAGAGCAGTCACCGGTGACAAAAACCTGTCGATGCGGTGGGGACCAGACCACCGATAGCACAACTTTGCAGCTCTTCGTTCCGCGGCCGAACTGACCGGGTGAGCCTGACAAAGAACCAGATCTCCAACCTGAAAAGGGTTAGGAGTACGACCCTTATCATACCTCCTCCTCACTCTCTCTCTAGCACGTAGCAGGTTGCGCCGAGCAGCCCGCCACGTGGACACTACGTCAGTGGCACCTGGCGTAGGTAGAAGATCCTCTAGCCTCCACAAGTTGGACAAAGGGTTGTTAGGAGGGTAGCCATGTAGAATTTCGAAGGGAGTGGCATTGTGACTCTCATGCTTGGAAGAATTAAAAGCAATTGGTAGCAGAGCGTGGTTGCCTATAAAAAAAAAAGGTCTGAGAACTGCACGCTGCGCGAAACAATGCACAGCTGATGCAGCTCCCGAAAAGTAGAAGGAACACCAGCAAAAACCAATCTGCACCGTTCTTCTGGAGAAATGCCATCCAGGATGACACGAACGGTGTCAGCTTCAGAAAGGGTGAGGCGCAACGCTTGCCGAGCTTCCTTGACTGAAGATACATAGGCTGCCAGAGACTCGCCCCTACCCTGCGACCGATAAAATCTGTCCATGACCATCCTCTCCCTGAGTCGAATGGGAAGAAACGATGAAAGTAACTCTCGATAGAACGAGTCCACCGAGGCATCACTGGCCAAGACAGAACTCAGCAACTCCCCAACGGGACCTCTGCAATACGGGAAAACCAGACGAAGCAAGTCCCCAGCCTGCATGCCGGGCATCTCACTAAGTCTGAGAAAGGCCACCAGAAACCTAAGAAGCTCCTCAGGATCCATCCCATCGATCACAGGGAGATTCTGGATCATGGGCGTGAGAGGGTTAGGCAGCTTGTGGTAGCTCAGCTGCAGAAGAGCAGGTGAACCCAAAGAAGTAGTAGGAACGGCAGCTGGAGCCGAACCACAAGCGACCTCAACAGAAACGCCTGCAGGCTCAGAAGGAGCCTCAGGCACAGTGAGAGCCATTGTCTCAGCCTGCGGCCTCGACACGTTAGGCGACAGTGCGAAAATAGGCCGCTGACCCAGACCCGTAGGAGTCGTGGACCCGGAGAGTGCCTGAAAAATCTCATCCAGCCTAGACACACTCTCCAAGATCGAATTAAATTAAACGAAAATTAAACGAATTAAAAATTAACAATAATCCCCTTTTGGTGAAAGTTTAAAAATTAAATAATTTAAAAGAAAATATAACACGGTACCGTTCGAGTAAAAATTCACTTCAAAACCCCCCCCCTAATACACTTAACAAAAAAAATAAATAACAATAACTAGGCCTAAGCATATAAATAAATAATAACAGGATTTAACAATGGGGACCTAACAAATATAAAAATCTAAACAAATGTAACAAGAAAATAAACTAATTAAAAATAAATAACAATAAATATTAACAGCGAACGTTCTTTGTGTAATTTAAAGTTTTTCTCTCTTTAATAAATAAATATGTCCCCAATGGCTGTGTTGCATTAATCACTGTTCAGTCTTAGGCCTAGGCCACATAAATATATCCATAAACATTTTTTTCTTCTTTCTTTTAATCGATGCACCAACCAAAACCCCCAGCTCAGCCGCCGGGAAACCAAAATGGAATACACTGACCTGAGGACAGAAGACTTATGTAAGTACCCCAAGATGTAGAGCGGGTAGCTAGCGACTCCAGGCTTCACATGGTCCTCAGGCCAGGCTAGCAGTGCAGATGGTAGAACTTCGCCCGGACGACCGGCTGAGGGTTGAACCGTCCTACTCAAGGACCCTGGACTGTAAGGCACAACACACAGCCATTAACAATAGTCCAGCCACAACCACAAAATTACACATAACAACTAACATGAAATGGCAAAACAAAACAGGAACAGACAAAATTGTACATGATTTAAGCACACTAGAAAATGTAAGATTAACCTTAGGCTATGAATAATTATGTTGGCCACTCAGAATTTAAAACAAATTACAAATCAGACGTATATGGAACTAAAAATGACAAACTGAAAACTAGGCTATGGATACATGAGCAATCTGTCATAACATGAAAATCAAACTAAAGATAGGCTAGGTTATTGGCAAAGAACAAAAACCATGGTAAATCGGTAACTACAACTGTAAAAAGGCTCAATAAACATTATACAGAATTACAATTGAAAATAAAGGCAGATATAAAAAGCATTAACGGTAATTAACGGTAAAAATTAACATGGAGCACATGGGTCAATCCTAGGTTAACACATCTAGACAAAGAAACCAAATTTAACCAAACGCTGAATACACAAGTAAGAACGAATAAATATTATTGAAACAAAAATATTTTCACCAAAAGGGTGATTAAATATCAGAAATTACAAATGCACACTTACGTTTAGGAGTCTCTCAGCCGGCAACCATGACTTGACGAACGCTGCAAAGAACAAGTGAACAGACAGGCCAACTTGACCGAAGCTGCTGGAACACGGAACGAAACGGAATGGGGGCCCAAAACAAACCGGGCGCGGGAAA
>JAQJVL010008890.1:0-18017 GCA_035578905.1 Stictocephala bisonia
ACTTATTTTATAGTTTATCTAGTAAAAAAGATTCAAGAAGATGTGTTTTATGGTTATTGAAATATAGCCACTTCCCTGAAGGTTTGCAAAACCTTAAAAATAAGCAGGTAATTCTGACTTACCCGTTGTCTTTAAGGTTGGTCACAAAAGGGTTAAAGAAGGAACAAAAATTACCTTATGAAACATTAAATCTGACACATTCAATGTAGCTTAATATAAAAGATCTACTCTCAGAAATTAAAAGCTGTTTAGTAGGAAAAAAACTCTAAAACTGAGTACATCACCGTTTTTTGAAACAGACTTGTTGTTCATACTCAAAAACTACAAATACTATAACAACCCTTTACAACTGACAACAATTTAGCTACACATTACTTGATTAAATAAATATTTTTTGGATGTATTTAGATTTAATATCTAAAATAATTTTCAAACTATTTTATAAAATTAAAAAAAATTACAAAAAAGACATACTTTATCAAATTTTAAAACTCATGTCCAAAATAATACTAGATTCAAGGATAACTTCAGGACTGGGAGGCACAGAACAGTGATTTATGAGCCCTCCGAAGCAGGTGTTCATTTCATTAACAGACTGCCCATATCAATAAAATCTGCCCTAACGCCAAAGGTGTTTAAAAATCGCCTCAAAGGCTTTTTAGCCTCACATGCTTATTATAACATAGGCGAGTTTTTGGCAAATAACTGGGAAACCACACAATTAGCACAGTAACATCGCTGCTGGAAGTCAATAATTTGGCAGGCGCGAATGAGTAAAAAAATTAAATGTTTAAATGGGATTTTGTAGTGTGAATGATATAAATTTTATTATAATATTTGCTTGACGTTTGCAATAAAATGTTCATTATCTACTGCAATAATAAGAATTTGTTTTGTTTTGAATTCTAGATCTTACAATGTAACTTTAAATATTGTAGCTAATTAAGAAACTAAATGTAACTATACCCGTTGGTTATACAGGAATATTTTCCGGTTCTTTATATTAAATCAATAACATTATAATTATTTAAATTTTGTCTTAATTGTCTTAATTTTAATTAAATACTTGATTCTATCTTGGTGCGCTGTTAAGAAGCTTTAGTGTTGTACTTAGCATATAGATGTAGTTCATATTGTGTTTGAGTCAGTCAAGATAAGACAAAACTTGGAATAACTGTTTTACAAGTGTTATTTTACAGATTTAAAAAAAAATGTTGTTAGCGAGTGAAAAAGATTTAGCTTGTTTATTGGAGACTAAATGTTAGATGCAGTTTAGGGTTAATACATACCCGGTTGGACATGTCGAAGTTGACTGGGGCGCTCTGCTCTGTACTGTCAGTCAAACAGCTGAGCGACTGCCAGGCTTCTCCATGGCTCATGTCTAGACCGTCTTCCTCGGCACGCTCACTACAACACCAGACATTATGGCACTCAGCATCTGGCATTTTTTGTAATCTAAAATACTATTAAAAAACTTTATGAGGATTTAAATTTCATATGATTATAATATTATGTAGTAGGAAAAGTGAGTAAAATAATCACATAGCTTTTCTTAACTAAACACTGTGGATAATATAAATAAATGTTAATTACATACAAAAATTATGCCTTGAATCTAAATCTATTTTTAATTCAAGTTTTGTGTAATTTTTGTCACATATTTCTTTTTACGTCCCATTCATACATGAGATCTTGATAATGCGACAATCATGATGATGTAAAGCTCTAAATACTTATAAGTAAATTAAAGATGTAAAAAAATAATAAGAACTTAATTGACTTGGTTAGGCAATATTGCAAAGGACAGATTCAGCTATATATAACTATTAAAACTAGATCTTCCTTCTACATTTCTTTATATTTATTGTATATTTATTTTAACCAAATTATTTTTTATTCATAATCACATAAGAAAAAGGGAAAAAACAATTGAGAAAAAACTATACCTTAACCTGGAATGGAAACGGAAGGCAAGCAAGAAATGGAGTACTTAAATGATAGACTAATAAAATTAGTAGTTAATGTAGGAAAAGATAAACCGACTGTGATACAAGTATATGCCCCTCAAACTGGCTGTGATGAGCGAACCAAAGAAAAATTTGAGACAGACTTAGAAGACTGCTGCAGATGTGAAAACGTTATTATAATTGGAGACTTAAATGCGCAGATAGGAAATGAGAAGATAGGCTGTGAAAAGGTTTTAGGGCCACATGGATACGGAAACAGGAATCAGGAAGGAGAACATCTACTCGATTTCTGTGTGAGAAACAACTTAACTGTAGAAAATAGCTGGTTTAAAAAGAAAGATAGCCACAAAATAACGAGGTACAGCTGGGATGGCCAATCTAAAACTGTCATAGATTATGTTATTATTGACCCAATAGCCGAGAACTTGGTTAAAGATGTAAAGGTCATACCAAGTGAAGACCTGAATAGTGACCATAAGTTACTAGTAGCAGATATAGTAAAACTACCAATGCCAAAGATTAATTGTAAGAAGAAACCAAGAATCAAAGTGTGGAAACTAAAGAACCTTGAGACAAAGTTGGAATACCAAAACCAAATCAAACAAGAGGTACCAAAATGTGCATTAGAGGAAGGTGAAATAGAATTGAATAAATTCAAACAAGCACTTGTTGTAAATGCAGAGAAACTGTGTGGAAAAACCAGCTCTAAAGTCAAGGAGAAAGAGACCCCATGGTGGAGCCAAAATATCAAAGAAGCAATCAAGGAAAGAAATACAGCAAAAAGAGACATGGACAAAGCAAAACAAGGCTCAACAAACAGAGATGAAGCACTTATAGCTACAAAGAGTGCTGTGCACCGGGAGAAAAGGCTAATGGTAAAGAGAATGGTGTTAGAAGAAAAAGAAAAATCTTGGACCGCGTTTACGCAGAAGCTTGAAGAGAACTGCATAGGTAATAATAAATCAATGCTCAACAAAATCATAAATAACAAACGAAAGCCGTGTGAAGCCATTAAAGGCCTTGAAAATGACGAGGGGAAGGTGGTCGTAAAGGAAATTGAAATCACTGAAGTTATGAAGAAGCACTTTGACAATTTACTAAATGGACAGCAGTCCAGTAATGATATATCAACTGAAGATACAGAAATATTAGGAAGAGAAGAACCACCAATAACTTGGCTAGAGGTGGAAAACAGTTTGAAAGCAATGAAAAATGGAAAATCAGCAGGAGCAGACGAAATAAATGCAGACATGATAAAAGCAGCAGGATTATATGGTATACATTGGCTAGTAAGAGTCTTTAATGTTATTTGGAAAGAGAACAAAATCCCTCAAGATTGGAGAAAAGGAATTATAATCCCCCTATTCAAAAAAGAGTCCAGAAAAAAGTGTGTACAGAGGTATAACCTTACTTTCACATGGTTTAAAAATATTGGAGAAGATTATCGAAAAAAGATTGAGATGTCTAACAGAGGACCTGTTAGAAGAAGAACAGTATGCCTTTAGAAAAAACCGTTCCACTACCGATTTAATATTTACAATTAGAAGAATAATAGAAAAACACGTAGAAAAAGGCAAAACAGTTATCATGGCATTCTTAGATATTGAAAAAGCGTATGATAGTGTCCCAAGAAATAGAATATGGGAGTGCCTAAAACAAAGATAAGTCCCCGATAGTTTGATACGAAAAGTAAAAATGTTATATGAGGAATGCCAAAGTTGTGTGCAAGTGGGAACAAATACCTCAACCTGGTTTAAAACGAAAAGGGGAGTTCAGCAAGGGAGTGCACTATCTCCATACTTGTTCGTCCTAGTTATGGATGAAATAATGAAACAAATTAAGGAGGATTTGGCAACTACTGAATTCAATGCTTTAGCCTTTGCAGACGACATAGTAATTTGGGCCCACTCCAAAGATGAACTACAAGATAAATTAAACTTATGGAACGACAAATTCAATAAATTCAATTTAACAGTCAGCAAAGAGAAAACTGTAGTAATGACGATAAACAATAGAGGTGACACAGTAGCATTAAAGTTAGGGAACAGCGTGCTTAGAAATGTAGAACATTTTTCGTACTTAGGTAGTACCATTACGAAAGATGGTACAGACTCACTTGAGGTCTCAAATAGAACTAGTAAAGCAGCCGCTTTTTATCATCAAATAAACAACCTACTGTGGGATGTGAATATACCCCTAAAAACTAAAACAATATTGTACAAAACATACTTTTTACCAATCCTAACTTACAGCCTAGAAACATGTACATTAAATAAAAAAGACGATAGTAGAATACAAGCAGCAGAAATGAAATTCTTGAGAACGGCAGTGCAGAGAACTAGACGTGACAGAATAAGAAACACAACTATAAGAACCCAGTTTGGATGCGAAAAAACGGTAAAAGAGAAAATAAGAGGCTTAAGGCTAGGATGGTTTGGTCATGTGAAGAGATTGGAAGAAGGAAGAGTGCCAAAAACCTGGCTCGAAAACGAAATAGTAGGGAAGAGAAAAGTCGGAAGACCACGGACGAGATGGATGGATTTGGTAAAAGAAGACCTATTCCTGAAAGGGACAAGCATTCAACAGGCGGAGGAGAGACAATTATTCTTAGACAGAGACAGATGGAAGAGGCTTGTTAGCACACCCGGGAGACTGGAGATGCTGATCAGATGATGATGATGATGATGATGATGATAATGAATCACATAACTAGAGGTTACAAATATAACATTTCTAGCTAACGGAAAACAAACAAAATAGAACATTTGGAATGTGGGAGAATGGTAAATATCTAAAACTTTTTTGATTTAATGAGCACTTTTTTTACACTTTTTTTATAATAATAATAATTTTGTGTTTCTATTAGGGATAGATAGTCCCTAAAGTCGGTTCTCAGTTCTATCAATTATTGACAAAAAGAACCGGAACCGAGAACCGATGGGAAAATCTCGGTTTTGCGGCTCCGGTTCTAGAAAAACGTAAATGGGGGAGATAGCTTTCATATCAGAAAAGTTTCAGGTGCTGATAAACAGAACAATCAAAGGACATCCAGCCACAAAATAAAATATATCTGCTAAAATATACAGAAAATATCTGCCCATAGAAGGTCACTTCCTTATCACTATGTAATTTGGCCATGAGATAAACAAAATATCTAAATCAGAAAATATTCACACATAGTCTGGCCACTTCCTGATCAGCACACAGATAACATTAATGAATAGGAATTCACACACTAAGGCAGTGAATTAAAGCCATTGAGTTTTTGTTCAAGTGACCAGTTTTCCTTGCCCTGAGCTCCACCCTTGTTTATTGCAACCCTTTCTTATCACTTCCTGCCTGATAAAAAAACATCTTGTGGAAACATTCCATTTACAACTCATCTAAAATTCTGAAATTAATTATGCTTCTAGTTTTATTGTGAATTTAGAAGAAAAATGTTTTATGATGAACTTAAGATATTAGAGTTTATTTATTTAGACTTGTAATGAAAAAACAATGCACACAAATCCTAGGTAATTGGATTGAAAAATAAATTTGTGAGATTAATATTGTTTTAAAAACTAAACTAAATCAGTATTAAGCATTTTTATTTTAAATAGTTAAATTTTATTTTAATTGTTTTTTTACAGTCTTAAATTGGATCTATGTGTTAAACTGATTGCATTGACGTAACATTTACTGACCCAAAATAGTTTATTTCTTAACCCTTACGATCCTGAGGTTCGTATATACGAACCTGAAAAGTATCTGCAAGAAATCCCGGTGTTCGTATATACGGACCTGAGGGTATCTCCAAGAAATGCCGAAGTCCGTATATACCTTCGCAAAAAATTTTTTTTTCTAATATTAAATTATGATAAAATTACACATGTTTTATACTAAGCTGACCGTAAAGAATCATAGTTTATGTATAAATTATTTCTGAACTTTATATAGCACGTTGAATTATTTTATAACCTATAATCAACTGAGCATTGCAATTCGCGTCGATCTCTATGGCGGTCAGCTGACAGCTTGACAACTATTATTGTCTATTTTATTTTTTGTGATAACGTGATGAAATTTTATGAAGTTGTTAAATAAACAATGGGCTTCAAGGTGATACAATCATATTTGTCATATCTAATTTTTTACTAATTCCTTCATGGTCAAAAAGTGAAGTTTTCGGCAAAAAATTTTTTTCGGTAAGTACTTTTTTTTACAAAAAATTTGTTATTTGAATACTTATTTTATATTTATGTAGTTTTGTAGTACACTTTATTTCAGCGATTCCCAACCTTTTTATCGTGCGGCACACTAACTAAAATCCACATTTTGTCACGGCACACTAAATTAACTAATTTCCGGAACGAACTACTATTAGAGATGTACTAACAACGATCAATATTTTTGTTATTTTCCGATTATAAACATAAAAAAATAAGTGTTTGACAAGAAATAACAGGATAATAATAATAATAATACATTTCAATACAACAAAAGCATATATTTTAACTTTGACAAAAGATTTAGTCTTAGTTAGTGGGAGATTTGTGCTTGGTGGTCCTTCATTATATGTTCCTTTTTGGGTCGGATGGTTGACAAACAAACCCGCAAGTCGTCTTCCAAAGTTTTTAGTTGGGAATGATTTTTTGTCTTGATGGCGTTCATTGAAGAAAAGGCCGCTTCACAGAGGTATGAGGTCGAAAAGGGAAGTATTGCTCTCATGGCTTTCTTTGAGATCAAAGGGTATTCGTTTATGAGAGGAACCCAAAAGGATGAAATGTCTACATTTATCTTTGTTTTCTATTGTTTTGACTCCACCTCTGCTTCTTCAACTAATTTACTGTATTGTAATTTGAGCCCACGGTCATTCTTGATGTCAATCAATTCACTTTCTTCATCAGTATTAAACATTGCAGACTCATAAGCACAGTCAATGAAAGGGTTTCTCACCCAGTCCATTGAAGAGACATCAAGAGAGGGGAAATAATTGTTGATGTTATCCCCTAACTGACGAAGACTTTTCAAAAAAATTTGAGAAAGAGTTGAATTTATGCTGCAGTCTTTTAACAGATCAAACATGTCCCACACTGCTAGATTTTCAATTTTTTGAATCCACATTGAAAGCTTCTGCTTGAAAGAACTGATTTTGTCCGTAGACGTGAGAATATTTTCTCGCTTTCCCTGCATACCTTTGTTCAAAACATAGAGCTTTTCAAATATGTCTGCTAAAAACGCAACTTTGGTACACCAGGTATCATCACTGAGAAAACGAGCAAAATTGGACTCTTCACAAGTAAAAAATATTAATAACTCATCTCTAAGTTCATAAAATCTTTTAAGTACACGTCCACGAGATAACCATCTTACTTCTGTGTGCAACAATAGCTGGGTATGCTCAGCATCCATAGCTGAACACAAATTAGTAAATAGTCTTGCTTTCAAAGGCCTACTTTTAATGAAGTTTACCATTTTCACAACAGTTTGCAAGACATCATTCAACTCAGGTACCAAGGACTTAGCAGCAAGTGCTTCTCTGTGAAGAAAGCAATGCGTGAAAGTAATATCTGAATTTTTTTTCCTAATTAAAGCCAGAAAGCCTGTCAGATGTCCCACCATCGCAGGACACCCGTCTGTACAAACACCTAAACAAGACTGCCAAGACAATCCAGCAGTGGTAATATAATCGTTCACTAACTGAAAAATGTCCTGTCCAGTTGTATGTTCAGGAAGGTCTTTGCAAAATAAAAACCGTTCGATTAAGTTATTTTCACAAATAAATCTAACAAAAGCCAGAACTTGGGGTTTCCCTGTTATATCTGTCGACTCGTCCACTTGAATAGCAAAGAAATCTGCAACCTTGAGTATTTCATTTACTTGAGTTTCAACATCTTTAGACATATCTTCAATACGTCTTTTTATTGTATTGTTAGAAAGCGGAATTTTTCTAACCTCTTTTTCATATTGTTCTCCAAACATAATTTTAACGATTTCACAGCAAGCTGGAAGAATGGTTGTTTCAGCAGTCGTATGGGATTTCATTTTTTGTGCAATCAATTCAGCCACAGCGTAGCTGGCTTCTTGTGCTTTACTCGACACAGATGACAGTTTTGTAAATGTAGAAGCCTGAGATATCTGATTTGATAATAGTCTTTTAAAATATGCAACAGGTTTTTCTGCTGCAAATGAATGTTTTGTAAGTAGGTGTCTTTTCAACTTACTTGGTACCATGGCTTCGTTAGACAACTGATCGCCACAAATTAGACATTGAGGTTTAGGCTGTTCACCACCAGATGATGTAAAACCGAATGACAAGTAACTTTTATGATATTGACGAAACTTGCCAACGTCACCACCGTCATTATTGTCACTACGTTTGCGTTTCATCGATCCACCTGACAAAACATTTGTCTTAATATTAACATCAATACTACGTTCATTTGCACTCAAACTCGCACCAGTATTAATGCTGACATCGACACTACTTTCATTTAAACTTGAACTCGCACTACTAGTACTAGGTAAATTACTCTTAATCACATTACACTTAATCACAAAACGATCCATTTCAACTCGAAAACAAACAGCACTGAGAACTAACACATACTGAGCGAGGGAGGAGGCTGTCTCGTGTTGTGTTGTGGAGGGGCGATGACCTCTCCCCTCCCACTTCCGCGAAACCAGTTACGGAGACAATGCTGTCGCCAGGCATCAGTCCCGCCCATCGATCCTGCCGCCCACCCGCCACGCGCAGACGTATTCAGTTGATCTTGCTCCACAGACAGTGCCTTTAACTAACGCTCACCATTGACGATACAATCGATGTCAAAATTGGTAGATTGACTTTGTAAACATACATATTTTAATCTAAAAACATTGCCTATTTTTCCAACGGTTTTATTTAACCATGACGAAATAAATACATAATTACAAACACTAATTTCGCAGCACACCTACCATGATATCACGGCACACCAGTGTGCCGCGGCACACTGGTTGGGAATCGCTGCTTTATTTGGAATAAATTGGTAAAAGAATCATGAGGTTTTATTGAAAAACAAGCGAAAAAATAATTTTTTAGTAAAATACTGCGAAATTGGCAAAATAGACCCAGGATTTTTGGCAGATACCACAATAAAAATGTTGGGATTTTTGGCAGATATTTTTAAAAAAATACCCCGGATTCAAAGGGTTAAATTTGAAACAAAATGTATACTGTAATTTCTAAAAACATTTATGTTATTAGTGGCTGTATAGTTTTTTATGAATGTGAGTAACATTTATATTTTCTTAATTCAGTATTATCACCAATTGAGAAAAGAACCAATAGTTAATAAAAATAGTTTTTTTTAAATAGTTAGTCAAAATAATTTTTAATAATTATATTATGATTTTTTTTGCTGTTTATTTTTGACCTACTACAATTACATCAACCTCTTAAATTTAGTTGTGGTAATTTCAATAAATTGTTGTGATTTTTTTTGAATAAGTTTTATTACCAAACCATATCTAAAATTGCAAGTTATTTTTTTTTATTATTTTCTCTAGGCTTATAAGTTTTGTAATTTCCTCAAGGTAAATTTCAATTGCATACTAATTTGAGCATCATATTCCATTCAGCTAAATTGTGTACTTTTTTTAATTTAAAGTAAATACTTTCTTTGTGCAAAAAATGTAAACACTTATACCGTGAGAATAATTTAAATGTTACCAATTCTCTAGTTATTGGAAATATTGTATGTCTTTTATAGGGTTTTAGGGTGTATTATATATCATATTGGAGAAATCGTCAAAATACTATGCACTGTTTTTACTAACTGATTTCACATAATTTGTTGATTCATTGGCGTAAAGGTATTAGAAAAATTTTCTGAGACTTTCTCAAAAAGTACTCAGAACCGAGAACTGGGAACCAATTTCGGTAAAGAACCGAACCGGAATGGAAAAAATGGAACCGACCCATCACTAGTTTCTATACTATCCATATATTTTTTTGTTTAATTTGAAAGAAACGTTTCTTAAAATTAAATAGTTTACTTACCTTGAAATTTCATTTTAAAGCAAATGACTAACAGGCAAATAAAACGTGTTTTAAAACAAGACTAATGCATATCCTTCCAGCAATGATACAAAAACCCAAAATGAAGGAGTAAATTTAATTGAATGCTTACAGTGCACTGGGGTCATGGTCCAGGTTGATGGCTGAGGGGGCTGACACACTCATGGCCCTGGAACTGCCGAGAGTACCGCCACTGGAACATATTTATGGGTAACTATCTGCCAAGTAGTGGAGGAGTGAGTATTGTAGGAGCATTAATGGTGGGAATGTGGAAAAAGAAACTAATAACAAAATAATAAACTTGATGTTAATGTATTATGTTACTAATCATAGATTAAGCATTGATCTTAGACTAACTCAAATCCCGGTTTCTGTTGATGGAACAGTTTCTGAGCCACTTAAAAATTATTTTTCTTGGCAATGCTTTGAATTTCATATCTTTTTTAAGTATTCTGTGATCGCTTTATTTCTCTCTTTAGAAATCCAATATCAATCAAGAATTATAATCTAACAGTCGTTTTATGATCAAGTAAATAATTATAGTAAAATCCTGCGATGTACAATATTTGCACCATATCGGGTATGTTAAGGAAGACTGTAGTTGATAAGTTTGTTAGCTGAAAGGTAATAATGGGCTGCTTTTATGTTATTTGGTTTTATCTTATGATGATAAATTTCCACAGTGTCCAATTATTTCTCTAAAATAATCAAGAGTTCCTCAAGATAAAACAAAAACTTTCCGATTTCAATTATTACTTAAAAATATTTATAATATTTGTTATAAGCAAGAATTCAGTTTATTGTATGAAGATGTAACCGATACAATATGTTTCTTTCGGACGGTTCCTACTACTGTCATTTAGTCCTTTTTCTACCTGGCATCTTTTTTTCTCACTCTGTTTCTTCCAGTTGGCTAACCCAGCAAACTCTTCCTTCTTATGTTCCATCCAAACCCCTTTTCTATTACTTAGTTCAACTGCTCTCATTCTCTTTAGAACTCCCTTATTTTTATTATCTCTTTTAATCTTAGATCTCATATGAGGATTTTCAACTGCTTCAATCTTTTTTACCCATACTGACTTCACAAAACCCATGACGTTGATGGCCCTCCCACCCACACAGACACATACAACGGTGTCACTTCCCACTCACCTATACATGTAAGGCTTTACCAAGGGTCTTTATAACAAATCCACACACATGTAATGGCACCATACACTCTTCTACTCCACTTTCATTTTTATTACAAAACATTCTGTCCCTGCAATAATCCTCACCCTCACTTCTAATGCCCATCTCATTCACTCTGTAATTGAAGGTAAATTAAAAAAACACTCAATTTGCTTTATTATTACTTTACCTTTCACTCTTGACCTTAGTTATTCCATATTCTCTATTTATTTATTTAAGTAAATCTTTTAGCATATCCATGGAGCAGCCGTAACTTGGGGACTAATCAATCAAATCAAATCAAAATTTCTTTATTTTCACATTCATCAAGAAGGAAATGGTGTCAAGACATAGTCTAATCAATACATGTAAATTATAAAAGTTTTTGACTAAGTTCGTCGACAGACAGCTACCCCAGTAGTCACATTCTCTGCGAGTCGACTCTCCAATTCAGGAATTCTTTAACAGAGTAGAACGGTCTTTCCTGGAACCAGGTGTGCAGATGTTTCTTCAACTTCTCTACTTCCACTCTCTTCAGCTCGTCAGGGAGATTATTGAAGAATTTTGCTCCAGCATATGTAGGTTTTTTTTCAGAAAGTGTTAACTTGTGGATTGGCAATGTGAATTTTTTGGCATGCCTAGTATTGTGGGAGTGAATGTCTTGGTGCTGTTGAACATTATGGGATTTAGCTATCATGATACACTCCACAATATAAAGGCTGACTGCTGTTAACAACTTCCGCTCTCTGAATACTCCCCTACAGCTTTCCCTAAACCCCAAGCCGGCCACGATTCTTAGAGCCTTTTTTTGTAGAATGAGGATCCGCTGGAGGTTTCTTTCAGTTGAACCACCCCAAACTGTTATGCCGTATCTCATATGGCTCTCAAACAGAGCGTGGTAGGCTGTTATTGTGGTTTTAGTTGTACTTATAGCTTTAGTCCTTTTGATGGCATAAAGCGCTGAGCTAAGCTTGAGGCACAGGTTATCAATATGATTTAGCCAAGAGAGTTTGTCATCAACAATGATTCCTAGGTAATTGGTTGAGCTAACAGACTGGAGATTTGGTAGATCTGAAATGTCATCTTTCTTGTTCCCAAAAGAAATTTGCTTCGTCTTCTAAGATAGCCACAATCTTCTAACATAGTGTCTTGCCATGCAGCCATTCTGGGTTTAATTAAGGTGGCCGTTTCCCAAACTGCCAAGCCATTGCTGGGAAGACGACAAGCCCAGACAGCTCTATAGTAGCAAGGCAATTTACCATCAGTGTGCCAAAACATATTGTTCTATTTCAACTGTACGGTTCGTTTTTATTATTACATTAAGTTATAGTGAAAACTTTACGATTATTAAAGGTCCATTGTAGTGGACCATATGAGTTTTTCAATGTAAAATCATAGAGAATTGTATTTGAAGTTTCTCATATTTAACCATATAAAAAGTATAAAAATACAAAATTTTTTACAAAAACCAACTGAAGTCCACTGAGTAGGTTTTCACTTTTCAAATGACACCAAGTGTTCAGATACAATTATTATGATCTGAATCGTTGAGATAAAAACTCATGTTTTTGGCGCATTTTGCAGGGGGAAAAGCTCCCCTTAATGGTGTGACCATGAAGTTTTTACCCCATGCTGTTCCTTTGGATCGCGGAAGTGGGGCATCTCTGCCTACAAAACACTTTACATTTAATCTAAGCACATCTCTTTATTTATTAATAAGTACCATGTTGATTCATCTCCTTATTCTATATAAAAACTTTGATTTTATAAAAAATTGTACTTGTTCGCATTTTAAAGTTTAGCACAAAATTCAACTGGATTGAATAAATTATAAATATATTTTTTGAGACTCAATTGAATCTTTGAGCGAATTTATATGTGAATAATTAATTTAGGTGCACATATATGAATGTAGGCTTTGTTACTAAGGTCAAATCATTCTTCAAAAATTTCCATTTATTGACCTCAACAAGGGGGAGCGGGGTAACTAAGATAACAACATTTCTATTAGATATTAGAACTACTTTGTGTTTGTCTGATATCTGGCTAACTGGGTAGGATGCAATTGTCTTCCCGGACAAAATTTAAGCCTTGATCACCACTCACATGGACAAACTAGATTTCTCCAGTGGTCAATATTTTAACCATTATTTTATTATTCATCTCTAAGACGCCGATCGTAGAGATATGGGCGAATATGAGGCGTGAATGAGTGTGATGAGTGTAGATGAACGAGTGTAGACAGTCATTGTTACTATCTGAGTTCGACTTAGCTCAGAAAGGACTATTTATTTAGCCCAATAGCCTGGGCAACTATGGGACCTACAGCTTTACGTGGAATCCGAACCACGTAGTGTTGGTCTGATTTTCAGCTAATTGACAAGTTTGACACTTAGTTCTCTCCCCTACACAACACCCGAACCTTGACTACCATTCAACACGGACACTCCAGACTTTTCTAGTAGTGTCTATATTGATGACAACCATTGAGCGGACGAGTGCGACATAAACAATCTACAGGGACTCCCAATCAATCAAAAGATAAGTGTTTCTATGTTCAATTCTCAAGGGCAACATTGCTCTTTACTAAAGGAGCAGGCCACAAACCCAAAGGGACTAAAGCAACATTCTCTCACATCACACCATGAGCTGGTGAAATGTAATAAGACTGTGTCAATATTAAGAGGGCTGAAATCAAATATATCATCTACAATCTCCACAGCACTTGCCCTGTGACAGTGTATAGATGGGTGTATTTTAATGATCATTAGGCATTTCCAATAATTTGAATAAATTCTTTTTTTACTGCACTGAACAATACATCAACACTATCATTTTCCATCTTTCTTCCAGCCTTCAATCTTTCTACTGCTCTCATTTACACAACATTTGATCTGTTCTTCTAAAACATTTTCTTATTATTTAATAATATATATATATATATATATATAAAGAAAAGTAAATTCATCTTTGGTTAGAACTAGGCACTAGTAACTTCAAACAATTTAAAACTCCATAATATGAATTCCTGCATAAAAATAATTACCAAAGAGCAACACTGAAAGTATTAGGTTGGTAACACCAATTTAATAAAATGGCAAAAAATGTTTATGTAAAGACAACAGTTTTACACTTATAAACAAGAATTATTTAATTTAATTTCTTTCTTAACAGGCACCACTTTTAATTAAGGTTGAGTGGAAGAGAGGACTTAATAGTCCTAACTCCGCCTAATAAAGACAATTTTCATTTCATTTCACTTTGGCTAAATGTTACATATTTCAGTAATTGGTTAGGAATTATTCAGGAAAATTAATTGAGAACTCATCAAAATGTACAAAACATCCTGAGTAATTGGCAATATCCTTGACACTACATTTTATGTTTATAAAAAGACTGACACTTAATTTAGATGACTTATGAGGTGAAGATCTCCAACTTGAGTTTGTTCCTACTGACTTACCTATAGCCGGTGAGCAAGGGATGCAGGTCGTCCTTACTGTCGTCAATGTCGATGGTCACCGGCGCTGCCGCTACTTTGACGTTGTCGCTAGCACTATGACACCCACAGGCAGCAGGCACAGACAGGTTAGTACACACATTGCATCTTTTCCCATATCTGTCTACATGGATTTTGAATAGTAAATCTTTTACTTCTCTAAATCTTTGGTAACCTTTTTATTACTTTTAATCTCTTATTAGTTATATGTAGGCTTTCACTTCACAGTGGATCTATAAATAAAGCATTGGATTAAGTCTACAAAAATTACCAGTTTAAAATATTGTTTAAAAATGTATATCATAGTAACTTTTTGTTTTGAAAGTCAAGCTTATTTTAGAGTGCATTAAGCCATGAATGTATAAAATAAGAGAGAAAAGATACCCGAGAACTTTTTTCTAAATGCAAGTCTTATAATACAAATAAAAGAAAACGTATAAAAGACACTTCCAAAACAGTACACAATTTTAAAAACTATTAAATGGAAATTTGTGAAATACGTTGTTTCATTTGTATATTTTCACGTGTTTGTATTTGTGAATTTTTTCCTCAAGTGTTGGTTTAAAACTTAGCAAACTTGATGATAAATTCTAGACATTTTCAAACAGCGATCTTCATTTTTGTAAGCAATTTCAACGGGCAAAGTCTTAACCATCTTTACTTCAACTGCCCAAGGAATCTACTGACTTTGTTATAAAACTGCAACGTTAAATTGCTTAGGTTTTTGTGCTTTATCTTATTTTACAGCATTATTATACTGTCTATAACTGGATTGGTTCTTTGCACCCTGCTTCGTTTTGTCGTAAGCGTTTTTAACATTTAATGACAACTTATTATTGTTAATTAATCTATAAAATATCTCTGATTTGAAACTAGACAAAGTTAAGTACTAAACCATATTTATTTTATTCTTATTTCAAGAAAATCAAGAGCTAAACCCCCTCCATAAACTTAATTCTTTTATATTTGTTTAACAAGAGTTAAGTGTTACAGAGGACTTTACACTACTAACTTCCCTCCTGAATAAAGGCATTTTACATTTAACAGGGTGGAAAAAAATATGGAAACGCTTTCACAACTTTTTTGTGACTTCACTTGTAAAAGTAAAATCTTGTACATAATCATGCTTCAAAGAACATACTTTCTGACACCATTAGCAACATTTCATCTTTTCAGGCGGACAACCTACGAGAAGTTGAACGAAAATCTTCAACATAAGCCTAGGGCACGTTTGGTATCAAATCAAAGGTCTATTAACACATTCCGTGCGGGCCACGCGGATCCGCGTGGTAGCGCTCCCGCCTCAGGATCCGCATGTAGTTACACCGGTCTGTTCTATTCCTCAGTGTGATCTCAGCTCCCAGGCGAGACGTATCATATTTGGTGAGCGTGTAGCGTAGTTTCAACGGAACATTTTCGTGTGATTCGTTTCCGATTTTTCTGTGTGTATCTAGTGTTGACGTTTTGTTTATTGATTTTATTAGTGTTTTTGCTTTTTATATTTGTTAATTATCTATTTATAATCATGTCTAACAATGAAAACAGTGCCAGTGAGGATGATCCGCCGTACACTGACACCGAGTCTAGTAGCGACAGTGAGGTTAGTGACACGGATGACGTCATCCCTAATCCTACTTGGTCAAGGCTCACAAATGGACTTCGTAGAATCCCTTTTACTGGTAATACCGGGTTGAGAGTTGGCATACCGGGAAATAATACCCCAATCGACTGGTTTTATTTGTTGGTGGACGATGTGTTTTTGGAAGGGATTTGCCGTGAAACCAACGAATACGCGCTGCAAGTTTTTTTCAAGCCTAGCCTTACCGAAAAATCTCGTATCACTCGATGGAAACACCTGGATGTTGCCGAATTGACGTTTCTAGGACTGTTGTTACATACAGGCACAATAAGGCTAAACAGACTCCAAGATTACTGGAAAACAAACCGATTATTCAATTTACCGGTATTTCGAGAATACATGAGCCGTGATTGGTTTCTGATCATCCTACGATGTCTGCATTTTTCATCAGCAAGGGAAAATAACCAAGAAACTCTTGGCCGCTTGGAAAAAGTTAATTTTGTAGTTGATTATTTCAACAACAAAATGGCACAGATCTACTACCCCTGCAAAGAGCTCTCTCTGGACGAAGCAATGGTTTTATGGCGAGGAAGGCTGGTGTTTCGTCAGTACATCAAGGGCAAACGCCACAAGTGCGGCATAAAGCTGTATTCGCTCACTGAACCGTTTGGTCTCACGCTGAGATTCCTCATTTACAGTGGAAAAGACGGTGAACTGGCAGGAAAAGGACACACTTATAAAGTGGTGCTAAGCCTAATAAGAGGAAAACTTGGTAATGGCCATGCCCTCTTCATGGACAATTTTTACAACAGTTTCATCTTGGCCACCAAGCTGCTGAAAGAGGATACCTACTCCACTGGGACTTTGCGAGCAGACAGGAAGTTCAACCCTGCACATATGAAAAGCGCCGTACTAAAGAAAGGTGAAACGATTGCACGATTTGCAGAAGGCGTCATGATAGGGAAGTGGAAGGACAAGAGGACGGTTATGTACATGTCAACCCAACATGAGAATGACATGGTTACGGTCCTGAACAAACGAAAGCAAGAGGTGCAGAAACCTTTACCTATCGTTCAGTATAATGCCCACATGAAGGGCATTGACTGATGTGATCAGATGATGATGATGTGACCCGTGCGAAAGGAAAACTCTGAGGTGGTACAAGAAAATTTTTGTCCACGTCCTACAAATGATTGTATTCAACGCTATGCATCTGTACAACATGCATGCAATTGATAAAACCATGTCATTGTACGACTTCAGATTGAGCGTCATTGAAGGTCTCCTCCCTCCAAAGCACGCTCCTGTCCCCACACCTCCTCACAATGCTCTACACAAGCTTGTGCAAAATGAAGAACGGGACAAAAAAGGGGACCGGAAGAGAAAGGAATGTAGAGTATGCTACAGGACCGAAAAGAAGAGGAAGATGACAACCTTCACTTGTTCCGTATGCCCAGGAAAGCCAGGTCTTTGTGCTGTCAATTGTTTTGACAGTTTTCATAAAGACCAACAGTAAAGCCAAGACCAACGAAGAAACTGTAAATATGTATATATATAATTTAGTATTTGTTTTCTTAGAAACTGAGTGCTCTTAGTGTTTTGTGAGATAAAAGTGTGTTTTCTACCTGTTGCGACCAATAACAAACTAATACGTGCCTCCCTGGGTCATCGAACTCTCCCCGTGTGCTCACCACGCGGCGTAGTTATGACGTCACATGCGGCGCCATTTTCGATCACACATGCTTTCTACCATCATAA